>JAVSCE010013604.1:0-53500 GCA_032199065.1 Smutsia gigantea | reverse complement strand
TAATCATATTTACTATATGAACAAATACAGAAAGATTTTCAACCATTGGTATTCTTTTTTTCTCTTTCTTTCTCTTGGATATTACAGATGACAATGGATGAAAAATATGTAAACAGCATTTGGGACCTTCTGAAAAATGCAATTCAAGAAATCCAGCGTAAGAATAACAGTGGTCTTAGTTTTGAGGAGCTCTATAGAAATGCTTATACAATGGTTTTGCATAAACATGGAGAAAAGCTCTACACTGGACTAAGAGAAGTTGTTACCGAACATCTCATAAATAAGGTATTCAACTTTAAAGGACTGTGGCTATAATTATATTGAATCTAGAAAATCCTTTAATACTGTGTTTTATTTTGACGAGGAAGTATTACTTTTAAAGGCTCTAGGAAGCCTATAGGCGTAATAAGCAATTAATGGCTCTATTATAAAACCTCACTCAAAACTTTTAATCAGCTAAATCAGAATTTTTGATAATTGAGGGAAGATGGAGTTTGTGATCTATGATAAACATATTCTTTATAATCATAAATAAGAAAGCAAACTTCCAATAATTTACAAATGCTTGATTCATGTTAATTACAGATCCTTATTTTTTCCCTTAAAATTCTTAATCAGCCCATTTTAGCTTTCTCTACTTTCTCTGTATATTTGAAAATAATAAAACTACATTGTTTAATGAAAGATATTGTCTGACTTTTCACCAATTTAAATTGATTTTGTTCATTTTATCTGAGTTTTACTACAATAAATCTGAATATATTTCTTTAAAGATAAATTAATGTTGGGCTGTTAACATTATAAAATGGTTCTTTGGTTCCAAAAAGATGTATTTGTTTTTTTTAGAACAAAATGTTTTTATAGAGCAAACTTGCTTTTATAAAGCAAGACAAGTATGTCTTGCTTAAAGATTGTCAAATAAAATGTAAAATACCACAGATAAAAACTTCTCACTTTGTGGTAGTAGAGTATTGGTTTTCTAAGATTTTATTTTGAAAAAATGGAAAAGTTGCATCAATAGTACAATAATCTTTTATATTGTATATTCTCCAGTTAACATTTTCCCACATTTTTGCCGATCTTTCTATTGATATTTGTTATTATTACTGTTATTGCTGAATGATTAAAGAATAAGTTTTAGATTCACTCACACTCAAATACTTTGGAATATTTCTAAGAACAAGGAAGTTCTCTTAACCAAAGAACAATGTTCAAAATAAGGCCGTTTAACATTAATAATACTGTTATCTAATACAGTCCACATTCAGATTCATTAGCTGTCCTGTGTAGCAGTGATGTCCTTTATTGCAGTTTATTTTCTGATCCAGGATCCAATCCAGGATCACACGCTCAATTTCTCAGCCTTTCTTTGTCTTTCAACACATTGACATTTTTGAAGAGTATAGGTCAGTTGTTTTGTAGATTGTCCCTCAGTTTTTGGTTTGTCTGATTGTTTCCTCATGACTAGTTTCAGGTTATGCATTTTTGGCAGGAATAATACATAAGTGATGTTGTGTCCTCAGTGCATCACATCAGGAGGCACATGATGTCAGTTTATCCCATTATTGGTGATGTTAACTTTGATCACTTGGTGTCCGCCAGATTTCTCCACTGTGAAGGTACCTTTTTTCCCTTTGTAATTCATAAGTAATTTGTTCAGATATATTTTGAGACTGTGTAAATATCCTGTTCCCCAAGAAACTTCATGTGATGGTTTTAGCATCCATTGATGATTCTTGCATGAATCATTATTATTATGGTGGTTATAAAATGGTCACTTTTCTATTTCTGCTATTCCTTCTATCATTCCTTTCTTTTAAGTGGGATTACATGAGCAGATGTAACTAGTATCTCATGAAGCAAGGTGATAGTATTCTTCATGCCATTAGCAGTTTTTTGTTAAGTACCTACTCTGCACAACTTCCTAGGAAAATACAGTGGATGCAGAGAAATAAGGTACTGTCCCTGTCTAGGTTTGTTTTTGCTCTGATGTGAGAGATGGTAACACACATTGAGATAACAGTGTGAGTCATTACATAATTAAATGGCAAATGAGTAATACAGGGAATACATTATTTAGGAATTCAAATGAGGGAGAGAATTACCATAGGCTGTAAGATTTCTTGAGAAAAAAATCAAATTGAACTTAGCTGTGAAAGATTTGGGACACAAGTGAACAATGTGGAAGGCATTTCAGGGTGTTAGATGTCACATGATTATACAGAAACTGGGTACACTTAGGTGGTAAGTAGAGTTTGAAGTATATAATTTATGAGGATTGTAGATCATAGTGTTGTGAAGTTGGTCTGGGAATGGACTTGGGAAAAACTTGAACTCTATAAGCTAAGGAATTTTGACTTAATAGTGAAGGTTTATTGGAGGTTTTTATGGATTACAATATGATGACAGTATTTTAAGATTAAAATGAGAGTGATATAAATGTAGAATTGGGAAGATGTTTGGTAGAAACAGGAGAAGACCTAGAATAATCTTAATAAAGTAATAGGCTAGAAATGAATGGATGATGTTAGAAATTCTAAGACTAGATAGAGTTTGGTTAGTGAGAGAATTATGGTGCCACCAATAGAACTAGCATGGAGTTAATAGTGGAAAATTGATTTGGAATGGGTGGAGGAAATGACAAATTTTGTTCTAGATTATATTTGAAATTTTTATAAGTACCTTGGAAGGTACCTTAGAAATCTGAATTGAGGAAAATTGAGTATGAGATCATAATAAGTTGCTTAAGTAGAAGTGTCATATGTTTGGAGATAATACAGGTTTAGAGCTTGGGCAGGAACTCAAAACTGGAGATTAAGGTTTTGCATTTGGTAGCGTATACTGAGGAGTAAATGTTGGAGTTTCAGAGAATGACAGTCCCAGAGACAAGGGATGAATCTTCAGAAACAAAGTATGGTAAGTAGGTATGGGAAATGAAAAAGACTCATTTAAGAAGGTTGGCCTCTAAAAGAAAGAACAGAAGTAGAGTGGAAGAGTTTTGCTTCAAGCTGTTGAAGGGGCTACAGTTAGGAATTCTTGGATATGGACAGAGTGTGGAATTGAGAACAGTAGAGAAGTAAACACTGGAAGAGGGTTGTGTTATTTACCAGAAGTTCTATAGGGAATGATAATAATGATCATAACTAACTTTTATTCAGTAGTTGTTATGTGTTGGGTTTGGGACTGGTTCTTTTACATGTGTTTACTTAGATTTTAATGGTCACAACCCAGTGAGCCAGGTGCGACTATTATTATCTATTTTACAAGTGAAGCAACTGAGGCACAGAAAACTGATTTGTCCAGATGCATGTAGCTAGTAAGTGGTCTACCTGGAACAGTGCAGGCTGTGTGGCTTCAGGCTGACTCCTTGACTTCTCTATTGATCTGCTCCTGAGCATAATGAGTGGATCAGGATGCACTAAATACGCTGAAATTGTGGGTGCATGAGGACTTCAGGTTAATTGGCTCAGTGTTTGTAAAGCTATGGTCCTTTAAATTCTAGGTCTTAGCTCTTTTATAATTAAAATGAAGGAATTGGCAGTAATATCTCCCAAGATTCTTTAGTCCTAAAACTGTTATGAATCTAACCATTAATCCATGCATCTTCTGAAAATGAGATGAAGAGACTTGGAGTAGCCCTTGTGAAGAATATACTAAGAAGTGTGAGGAGAAAAGATAGCTTTATAAGAGTTGGCCTGAATGTGTGATTTATCTTTCTTTTCTTTTTTTAAAATTTGAGGCAGCTCTAGGTTGGGCACAGATACAGAAAAATCATCTGTAGTTAATGTGCTGTGGTTGAGAATTGTCTCGTTGAAAAAGTAAGGAGAGGAGGGGAGGGCAGAGTGTGAAGCCAGTGTTTAAGTGACTGAATTTTGGAGTCTGAAACATGGTTAGGTAGGAATTGAAGTCATGTGGATAATAACTCCATGGCAACTGTTAAGAGTTTCAGCATATTGTGGGTTGCTTAAAGTGGTCTCATATCTAAGGTTAACTGTCATTACTCCAGATAACATGTATTCAAGTTACTTGTGCTAAAGAAATTAAAAATATATATGCTGAAATCTTCATTTTATTTCTCTTCCACAGGCATTAATGCTGTATCACTAGCATCTGAAAATGTTGATTTCTTTTTTTCTTTCACACTTTTGGCCAGCTTAAACTAGTTAAATCTCTGACTAAGAAATATACCAATATCGGCATATCAGATGATTGACTCAATTGAATTATATTTTTGAAGCTCTGCTAGTATCTGTGCTTTCATTTTCATGTTTTCCATTTATTTATTTCTCTTTTACTCTTACTTTATGAAACACTTTTAATAACTGTACAGATACAGCACTACTATGTAAAGGGGACAATGCCCAAAGAAGTTTACTGACAGGCAAGGCCATCATACAGTAGCCCAAAATGTTTGTTCCCCAATATATAGGAAGACTTGGTTTGTTTTACCAAATGGGACTTAAGAATAAGTTCCTGATAAAACATGCAGAAGTGTAGTTTGCACGGAAATAGATGTTGTTTGTCTCTACATTATACCTTCTGACTGGAAAGGGAGAGAATGGCTTAGGATTCTGTGCCATCAAAATAACTGTCTTCAGTCTTAAAGCATATATCCCTTTTTGTGGCTCTGAAAGCATACTTCTTGGGCTGTTCATCACATTTATGTTCACTGTGCTTTTAGCAGTTAGCTGAACTGCCTAACAATATATATATATTTTAAAGCAAAGTTATTTCCTACTGAAGTGAACCTTTTAGTGCTATGGTATAGACAGCCAGGATCTATCTTTTCACATTGAAGAATTAAAAGAAAATAAAATTTTTACATGGAATCAGGGCTAGTTTATTATAGCTCGTTAGTATCCTGGTTTCAAGATGAGAATAGTGTGAGTAGGAACATTTTTGGTAGGGTGGAGTAGTACAGACTACCAGAGAGAAAATGGAGAGCGCTTATTTGGGATGAAAGTAGCTGATTATTGGCTCTGGAAATAAATTTCAAGATGAAGCAGGCGTAGAGGAGCTAAATGCTATTTCTCTTACTTGGTAGTATATTCTTCTTCCTCTAGATAGGAATTCAGTAAATCTGTCAAGACCACAAAGCAAAATTTGGGGTGTGATGTGGCCTTTGTGCCTCACTATAAGAAAAATCTTATTTTAGTATATATGAAAACATTGCAGAATTCACAGGGATTATTGTTTTTTTCTTTAACATTTTTCTAAATAAAACAAATTTTAAAAGCATGGTTATCCTGGGGGGGAAAAAACTGGTACTTTCCAATTTTAAGATTATTTGTCAAAGCCTCAAAAGTATTTTTAAAAGCCTTATACACAGAATTAATTCAACATTCAAAGGTATTTGTTATTTGCCAGAATATGATTTAGGTGTAAGAAATATATTGGTAAATAGAATGTGCCTGGTCTCTGTACTTATGGAACAGATAAACAAGTAAACATTCGGTTATAAAATGTAATGAAGAAATCAGGATATAGTGATAAAGAAAAATGACAGCTGCATAGACAAGAAAGGGCTCTTTGAGAAAGTGGTGATGTTTAAACAGGACTTGAAGCGTGAGAAGGTGCTCATGAGAAAAGTGAGTTAAAGAGCATTTAGGCAAAGAGAAAGGCTAATAGGACATTTTTTTCCTGTAAAGGACCAGATGGTATTTCCAGCTTTCTGAACCTACGTTTTCTGTCATAGCAACTCAATTCTCTTGTGCTGTAGAACAGCAGTAAGATCACAGGTAGTGGATGGGAATGGCAGTTTTCCAGTACAGCTTTATTTTAAAAAGACAGAGTATTCTTTGTCAATACCTGGACAAGAGAAATTGGGGGTAGGGGAGGGAAGCCTGTTGTGAATGGGGAGTTAAGAATTGGCAGTGGGGAAGAATGGGACAATATGAAGTGGGAGAGAGAAGCAGAGGCTGAGTAGTGCCAGGCCTTAAAGATGGTATAAGTGCTTCATACTTAATTTATGTATATACTTTTAAGAAAGCATTCAAGAAATTTAAACAAGACATTGACATGACCTGATGTAGGTTTTTAAAACATTACTCTGGCTGCTATTGGTAAATAAGTTAGAGGGCCCAAGACATGAAGCAAGGGGGACAAGGAGGAGTAATCCAGTAAGGTGGGTGAGGGATAGTGGTGATTTTCACCAGTATGGTGGCAGTGAGGAGAGAGAAAACTAAGATATGCAATGCATTTGGATGTAGAAAGATTGTTACCTGCTGATAGAGTGATTGTAGGGAATGAAGAAGAGGGAGGAATCCAAGATGACTTCTAGGATTTTGGCTCTTGGACAACTAGGTATTTACATTTTTTTAATATAAGATTTGGGGGTAGAAAAAGCTTCATATGGACAGTTTTAATTTTAAGATGTCAGTGAAATTAGATACGCACATCTAGTTCTCTGAGAGGTTGGACTGGAAATGTAAATTGGAAATTGTGAGCATATAGATGATACATAAAAGCCTTGAAAGTAGACGAAATCACATAGGAAAGAAACAAGGATTCCACATTGAAACGTGAGAAATTTCAACATTCAGGTAGATTGAGAGTTGCGATGGAGACAAAGATGGCTAGATCGTTAGTGGTACTTTAAGACTCAACCTTAAATTATAAGATAATTTAATTTTGACATTTATTCAGCAGAGTTGTTTTCACAACCATTTTGTCTGTATGTGTTTAATCTTAAAAGGAAATTAAAAAAAATAGTGTAGTGCTAATCTGTTATTTGACCAGGGTTAGGTAAGAGTGGAGCCATCTTTTTTATTTTCGGTTTATTGAGGTATAACTGACAAAACTTGTAAAACACTTAAAAGTGTTTTGTTTGTTTTGGAGCCGTCTTCTTTTAGAGGATTCCTATTTGGGATTGAAACTTGACAGAAAGTTTCTAAGCTTGTAGTAAAGTTTACAACATCTTCCTTTTCTGTAACCTGCTGTTGAGCCCTCCATATTTAATAAGAAGTAACTTAGAAGTAGTTGCAGTGGGAAAAGTACTGGGTAGAAAGTAGGGAGAGCTGGGTTTGAGATCTGATTCTGCCATGATCAATCTTGAACAAATTAATAGACTTCCCAGGACTTTAGAGTATTAATTCATAAAATGAGATGGGGACTGGTTTTGTTAGCCTAAATGAGCTTTGAAATTACATAACGAATAGGTGCCATGATAATTTTGTGTTATTAAGACTTAGGAAGATAAGTTTTACAGTTCACTGTTCTTTTCTGTGCCACAGTGTGTATTTAGAATAAAAATATTTCCATATTTGTTTCTTAAAGTCAGAGGCAAAACTTTGGTTTTAATGTGGCAGGAATTCTGTTATCCCATTTTTGTCATGCTTAACAGGTTTCTTAGATTTGCCTTAAGCTTAATTGCCCCTTCTCTTTCAAGTTACTACTATAATATGGTAGCCTCCTAAATGAGCTTATGAAAGCTACTTGTCCGTTGAAAGTTTGTTTTCCTCTTAGAAACACAGCTGAACCAAAAAAGATGTTGACTTTTTAACTACTATAAACAGCTCCTTACTGCTAAAAGAACACCTACCCCAGGGTTTTCAAAGTCTATCATCCATATATTCTGTTCTTCAAATATCTTACTTTGATTGAATGGGAGAAAAGCAGAATAAGAGAAGCTTTCACTCTGCTCATTTTTTATTCTTTCAGAAAAGTGCCAGTTGAGGACCTATAACGAGCCAGGCACTGGTCTAATAAGCATTTGTCATATATCCAATATCCCTGCCTTTGCAGAACTTATGCTTTGGACTTACATACTTAATTCAGTTTGTGCCTTGTGATCTTGATCAATTCTAAGCACTTTGTTTTACAAAAAGGTAGGGAAACTAAAGCTTTGAAGGGGAATAGTTTCAATTTTTAAATGACCTTATGGTTTGAATTTTTTTGTAAACTTAAGTCTTTTTGTAGAATAACACCCTACTGTTTATTTTTTGTATGTAGGTTCTCATTTGCTAGAAATGAAATCTTCTGTGTATTTTTTTCAGTGTTCATTTTTCTCCCCATTTTTAGAGGAGAATGAGAAGAGCCACAGTTTTAAGTATTATGTTTATTCATACGTAAATTAAGATGTTCATGTGAGGGTACTAATTGCATGTGGAAATGAAGTTGGTAATTTTGTGGTAAGCTTTGGACTGTTTGGTAAGCCAATTACTTAAACAGATTTAGCTTTTATAATAAAGCTTTTTTAGTGATTTTCCTTCCTTTCTAGGCAAATATGAATGAATGCAGAGTTTTTTTAAATGGCATTTAAGTACAGAATAGGTTATAAATACAATGATTACAGTGAGTTACAAAGGACATTGAGAGAAACACTCAGGAATAAGGTTTTCATTGGCAAAGAGATTCAGAGGCCCACAGATACTGAGTGTCTGCTGTGTTATATCCACCAAGAAATAATTAAGACACCATGACTGTCAGCAAGCAGCTCCCAATTTTAGTGAGGTCATTAGATTCGAATGGGAATTATGCCTGAGGCATTCAGGAAACAGAGAAAGAGGAGGTCACTTTTGATGAGCCTTAAAGGATTATTAGAGACTTGTCATGTGAACAAAGGTAAAAGATGATCTCAGTAGGGAAAATGGCATGAGTAAAAAAAGGCAGGTGGGTATGAGCATAGTGAGGTAAATCAGTGTAATAAAGGGCTTCAAATGCATTTTGAAAGGAGAATGGTAAAGTTAGGTGGACTAGGTTTTGAAAACCATTGCAGGGGATTTGGGTTTTATTTTGTGGGTAATGGGAGCCAGTAATCTTCAAAGAGACTAAAGTGAAGAAGACCAAGCAAAAGGTTTAGTAGGAGTGCCAGTTTTCAGTGCTTCATTGCTGGTTACCTTTCATTCTCCTGCCATCTTGTCTTGTCCTTTTTTGTAATTTAAAGTTGGAAGAAACTGAAAACCATTACATTGAATATTGGAGTTGTTTAGGGTGATGACAGGAGTCAGAAAAAAGAGGAAGGCTCTGAGCTAGTGTACGAACTCTGAATGAATCTGATTTGGAAGAATGACTTGAATATAATAAATAGGGTAATCCCAAAATACAAAGGGAATAGGAAAGTGAGTAGCTTCTACTTTGAAAGGCTTGGAAGAGAAATGATGTTTGGGGATGTTAAATACCAGCCATTCCCACTTAAATGGTTGGGTAGACTATAAGCACAGTGAGGGCAGGCACCCCTCTCTGTCTGGCTTTCTGTTGTAGTTTTTAGTAATTTTTAAAAATATTTATTAAATAAGTAAAACAAGCTAGGGTCTGTTTCATTCATTTTTGTGTTTCCTGCTCCTTCATTATCATGGGCACTCAGGAATTTATCTGTTGAAATTAATGGAGAATAATATTAGCAGTCAAATGGAAACCATCACTATTTGTATCCACTGACTGCAGAGTTCTGCTTTGTCATCTCTGTGGGGTGATAACTTCTGCCTACCCAAGTTAATTACTGAATCTAACCACTGTTTAAGCGGAGTGTATTTTACCATTTAAAAAGCACAGTATAATTTGGGTACTGTATATGTCTGATTTTTTGAGACTGGAGTCTGTCAATCTTCTGGGAACCAGAATATATGACAGGTTTTTTTCCCCATGATACTCAAGAGAACAAAAAGACTGATACCATGTTGCCATGCTTTGTATGTGTTTTACTACTCGTTATGTCAGTGTCCCTGTTCAAAGTTTAACTATGGTACTGATGCTGTAATGGCTAATATCTATCTGTCTTACCCATTAAGAGTGGAATATTTTGCAAATGATAATTCACTGTCCTTCTCTGATACACTACTCTTTTCTTTCTGTTTTCCTTTCTAACCTAGGTAAAAAACTACCATATTTCATGGCCTTACTTTGTACTCAGAGAGAAATCCTGATTTTCTAATGTGTGTGTTTTTTTTTCAAGTTAAAAAGAATATTTGAACTACGAATGTATTTTTAATAAATGATGACAAATTTAGATGATTTACTTGCTTTAACATAGCAAATTTTCTTTATGTATGAAATAATGAAAATGTGTTGCCCTAATTCCCACTGGGTGCCCCTGCTCTGAACCTCATGACTATTCTAGTGCTATTATTCATTGTATTCCATTTTGTATTGAGGTCATATGAATGCTAATATTAGGTGCCTCTTTTCTCACCTCCCCCCTAGAGATTGTAGAGTGGCTGAGTGCATTTTGTATCCCCCATAGTACATAGCACACTGCTTTGCTTGTTGGAAGTAATTATTGAATATCTGAATTGTCAGTTTGGGGAAAGATTTTTATGTATTCTTTGACTTAAGGGTGTCATTTTGGACACTTAAGCAGAGAGTGAATGGTGAATATTGCCTCTAGGAATGAAATTAAGATTTTGAAATTACAAGTAGTGTGCTCTTTGTGAAATGCTTAAACTTAAATTACTAACTTATGTTCATTAGCTGAATTATGTATAAAGAATCTTGTGACAGCAATCAAGAAAAAAAGTTTTCCCTGCTGTGGCTGTCTGTCTTGTTAAAATGGTGCTGGTATGATTCATCTAATCAAGATTGCCACCTTTATTCCAAAAGTTAATGAAAACAATGAGAGCAATACTGTCAATCTAGAAATACCAAGAGAGTCATGAATATCATTTAGGAATCTCTTGTCATTAGTAAATTGTTGGGAAGTTTAAAGTTACCCACAGAAGTTAAGATTAGTTCTCCTAACTTTAATAGAAGCTTGCTTTGAAATACAGAAATCTCAAGGCCACATATATGTATTATATATCTGTATATATTGTTTTATGTCACTTTTTTCCTCAAAATTTAAGGCACTTAGGAATTTTCTGGGGATCTTGTTAAAATGCATATTCTGATTGAGTAGGTCTGAGATAGGACCTGAGATTGAGTATTTCTGACAAGCTCCCAGATGATGGTTATCTTGACCATGATACTGCCCTTGTGGTCCACACTTTGAGTAGAAAGATTCAAATATGCAGATGAATAATACTGCAAATATGTAATTCAAGTAATATTATAATAGCAAATGCTTATATGGTATTTACTATGAGCTAGATACTGTTCTAAGTATTTTGTATATGTTAACTCATTTTATCCACACAACAGCTCCTTGAAGAAAGTGCTGTTATTATTCCTATCTTATAAAAACTGATAAAGAAATTAAATAAATTGCTCAAGGTCACATATCTACTAAGTGTTGGATCTGTGATTTGAATCAGGCGGACTGGCTTTTTAGCATCAGTACTCCTGTGTTGCCCTAGTCACTATATATGACTGTTACATAAAAATAGCAAAACATTTCACAGTCTTTTTAATCTTTTAAATCAGGAATTCTTAGGGGAAGGGGAAGAGCTGTGTAGCTTTTTTCAACTATTTGTGTGTGAGAGTTGTCCTCTGTACTCCATGGCTTGGCTCCCACTGAGATTCACTTTTGTAGTCAGCCACTTTTATTGATAGGTTTATGGCACATCACCTTGGTGTGATGAAGTAAAAAAACTTTTGAGATCTTGAAGAATAATTCTTCAGTGGCATTCCTTGGAAATAGAACTCAACATAATTGGTAAGAATTGTAAAGTGACAGACCCCCAGGTTACATATGCAACACTCTGAAAAAGTTTACGTTATAAGTGGGAGGTTCTGTTTTTGATCATGGTAAATGTTGCATATTTATGTAAATATTCTGGTTTCATCAGCTGAAGCAAGCAGTTTATGTTTTAGAATTTATTGCCAGAGGGTTACTTAGCAGACATCGGTGGCTCTCAGTTATTTTAAAACAGTTATATTTAAAAAAAAATCCCACTTTTAAATTCATTCAAAACCAATATAAATCATATTTATTGAATCAGGGGAAAAGGAGCCTGCCCTGCCGTGGTACTAAGGCATCTTCATGAATCATCGTGTTAATGTCATTCATTATTCAACCCTTGTCATATTACAAATGAGAGGAATTACAGACCAGACAGGTTAGGGTTAAGTAACATGGTCAAAGACCCAGTTAGTAACTGCCCTGGGTAGTTGTCTGCAAATACTAATTTGATTATTTTAGTTCCTGGGTGAATGTTAAAGTAGTACAGATTTCTAGGTCACACCTCTTACAATTATATTATCTCTGTGATACTTTTAAATGTTCTTTGTATAATTAGTATGTGCATATATTATTCATGACTCATTTTGTTTTTAATACATGATGTGTTTTTCATTTCAAAATGCTGAATACAAATTTCTGTACTTCAGAGATTTTTCTATATTTGAATTAAATACTGTTTTTTGAGTTTTGAGACTTACTAAGAAGGGAGTCCTTAATTTTTAGTAGTCTGTATACATACCATCCTTAATTATATGGCTCAGTTCTAGTTTCAGTGAACTTTAGAACTAAAATCTTCATAATTAGTTTTAGTTGATGGGTTTCTTTGTGTTACCTGCATAGATATTTAATTAGGATTGGCTGGCAGGGATTTTGCCCAAGGCATTGAAATTTAGAGGGCAAAAAATTTTTAAATTAATGATTAAAAATAATTATATGTATGTTAGAGGGTGGGGGAGTATATACTGTGCAGATCATTAATGTCCATCAGTTCTCCAGGCAGCCAAGAGCTGCTGGTCCAGGGTCAGTCTTCGTTGATCCATGAAGATACTTGGATGTGAAAATTCGAAGGCAAAGACCAGGAGCAATCTTTTAGCTCTCAGTCTTGCTCATACCCGACTCTCCTCTCCTGTCATCCTCCTTTGCATCGTCCTTCTCGTCCCTTTGCCAGATGTTTGGTTAATTTGAGGATATGTTTTTTGCAACTTGGATATTAATTTATCAGCAGCAAACAGAGGTTTTATTACAGTGTTGAAAAGTAAAGATTTCTTTTCGACTTAATTCTGTTTTAACTTTTGCTAAGGATGTAATAAAAAGGACAGGAAAAACTATATTCCCAGAAATGAAGAATGTATGTGGTATACTTTTGTGAATTACTGCAGTCATTTATAAGGTGATATATTCAGAGCAATTCTTTCATTGTTTAGCATTCAAATTGCTTTTATTAATAAAGATTCTGGCATAGCTTATGTTTATGATACAGTAATGTAAAGACAGGACCCATCTTGAGAATCATAATTATTGCAAGTTTTTAAAATAATCAGTGCACAATAAAAATTAGCCTTTTATTTTCTGTACAGTTCTATGAATTTTAGCCCATGTATAGATTGTGAAAACAGTATCACAGGCAACATAGAACATTCCTTCTCCGCAGAAAACTCCCTCTGTTTTATCATTATAGTCACACTCTTCTCCCACCCCTAATAAATACCTGGCAACTACTGGTATGTTCTCTGTCACTAGGTTTGTTTTCTCAAAAAGGTCATGTAAGATGAATCCACAGTTTATATCCTGTTAGGACCAACTTCTTTCAGTCATTGTAATTATTTTCAGACTGATCAATCTGTTTATGTTTCAGTAGTTTGTTGCTATTTATTGCTGAGTGGGAGTCTGTTGTATGATTGTACCATAGTTTACTTATCCATTCACCTATTTACTTGTTGAAAGACATTTGGATTGTATACAGTTTCTTGTGATTATGAATAGAGCTGCTGTGAACATTTTTGTACAGGTTTTTTGTGAACGTAAGTTATCATTTCTCTAGGGTAAATACCTAGGAGTGGGATTACTGGGTCATATGGTAAGTGTATATTTTTCATAAGATATGGTCAAACTGTTTTTCTGTGAGGCTTTACCATTTTGTATTCCCACCAGCAATATTTGAGAATTCTGGGTGCTCAGAATCTTCATCACCACTTAGTATTGTTAGTATATTTTATTTCAGCTATTCTAATGAGTGTGTAGTGGTACCTCATTATGGTTTGAATTTGCATTTCCCTAACGGCTAATGTTGTTGAAGATCTTTTCATGTGCAAAATTGCCTTTGGATATCATCTTTGGTGAAGTGTCTATTCAAGTCTCTGTCCAGTTTTTAGTTTTGTTTGCTTTCTTTATTGAGGTGTAATTAAAAAAAGAATATTTTTAAATATTCTTTATATAAGTCACTTGTTTTCTCCAACTCTGCAGCCTTTTTATTGTTTCAACAGTGTTTGCAGAACAAAAGTTTTCGATTTTGATGGAGTTCCATTTATCGTAATTTTCTTTTATAAATCATGCTTTTGGTGTTATGTTGGAAGTTGCTTAAAATCTCAGGTGACTTTCTTACATTTCATTGTAATATGAATTTTTTTTTGAATTACTGTGGTGCTTTAGAAATGATATAGCTAGATTTTTTTCTTCTAAAGCAAAAGTTAGAGTTGAGTGTTAATTGATGGCTTAAAAAAATCAGAACTCAGAATTGCATCAGTACTGTTATTACAGCTATAAACATACTCATTTTGAAGAAATTATGCAGTGAAAGAACACAAATGGCTAATGTAGGTAGCTCTTTTAAGCCAGTGGTTTCCTAATCCTGGCTGTTGTATTAGAATCACCTGGACAACTTTAAAAAAAACAAAAACAAATAGTTCTCTTTCTTAGGATATTAGGTGGGCCCCAAAGTCATTTAAAAAAAAAATAGACTATTTTTTAGAGCAGTTTTACGTTCACAGTCAAGTTGAACAGAAGGTACAGAGATTTCCTATAGGTCCTCATGCATGCATAGCCTTCTCTGCTAACAGCATCCCACACCACAGTGGACAAATTTGTTACAGTGATGACCCTACATTGGTGTGTCATTGTCACCCCAAGTCCATAGTTTACATTAGGGGTCATTCTTGGTGTATGTTCTGTGGGTTTTGGCAAATGTATAATGAAATGTATCCATTATTATAGTGTCAGACAGAATAGTTTCACTGCCCTAAAAATCCTCTTTGCTCTGTTTACTCTTGTCTCCCTTGACCCTAATGCCTGGCATCCACTGATATTTTTAGTTTCCTTAGTTTTGCCTTTTCCAGAATGTCATATAGTTGGAACCTCACAGAAGTAGTCTTTTCATATTGGCTTCTTTCACTTGGCAGTATGTGGTTCATGGCTTGATAGTGCATTTCTTTTTAGTGCTGAATAATACTATATTGTCTGGATGTACCACAGTTTATCTGTTCACCTACTGAAGGACACTGTGGTTGCTTTCAAGTTTCAGCAATTAGGAGTAAAGCTGCTGTAAACATCTGTGTTTAGGCTTTTGTGTGGACATACGTTGTCAACTCCTTTGGTATTTATACCAGAGAGCATAGTTGCTGGATCATATGGTAAGAATATGTCTAGTTTTGTAAGCTGCCAGACTGTCTACAAAGGTGGCTGTACCGTTTTGCATTCCTATCAGCAATGAATGATAGTACTGTTGCTCTACCAGGCACTTGGTGTTGTCAGCAGTCCTTACCAGCATTTGATGTTGTCAGTGTTTTAGATTTGGACCATTTTCATAGGTGTGAGGTGGTAACCCATTGTTTTAATTTGCAGTTTCTTAATGATCAGATGTTGAACATCTTTTCATAAGCTTATTTGCCATATGGACACCTTTTTGGTGAGGTATGCAGGTCTTTTGCCAGTTTTTAAATTTGGGTTTGTTTTCTTAATGTCGAGTTTTCTGAATTCTTTGTATATTTTGGATAACAGTCCTTTATCTGATATGTCATCTGCAAATATTTTCTCCCAGTCTGTGTCTTATCTTATCGTTCTCTTGATTGAAATCTGTTGCTCTTCAAATGATTCTAATTCTCTGCCAGGTTTGTGCTCTTTTGTTCTAAACTGCTGCCTGTGTCTTGCTTTATCCTTTTCAAGGCTAAGTGCCATGCATAGCCATCAGTTTTCAGCTGCTCATTTTAGCCTCTTTTTTTCTGCTGGTTCCATCCTGCTGTCATCTTCCGTGGCTTTGTTACTTGTTCTTCCTTTTCTCACCCTTCATATTCCAGTTCTAATTTGGATAACGTTCATGTAGATTTTTCTTAAGTAATAAGGCTGATCCTTCTTGCTCTATAGCCCCTTTTGTTCTGTGACACCTCTGTAACTGTTCCTTCCCATTTGCTGATGCGGAAACTAGTGGTGGTCATGTTAGAGTACAAGATTCACAATGTTACCACACACACATGCCCCCACTGTCTAGCTTTTAAAATCTTTTGTATTGTCGTGTTGTTAACTTGTCAAATAAAGGGTATATCTTTATTTTTTCACTTAATGTGTATTTTTGGTTTGTATGCCAGCCTCTTTTAAAAAGTCTGTTTAATCTTCATAATTGTTGGATTTTCATCTCATTCCTACCTTTTAATTTTATATATTTGAACAAATAACCATTTTTCTTGTATGAGAGTAGAAAGACATTTTTCTGGGGTAGTATTACAGGAAGATTTTTTTGCTAATACAGTGATTTGAATAATAGATTGCAGCAAGTGTATCTAAGGCATTTTATGTCTTTTTGGTCATACATTTGCATTTGTATGCATAATCATTACAAAAGAAAAATAAGCAAATTAACCCCTAATATCTTCTATTTTCTGCTAAGTAAAATTCACTGTTAAATTTGTCAGGATAATTTTTTAAATTTTCATGTGCACATTATTCTAGTTAACATTTTTGTTGTGTTGAAATGCTGGTATAAATATTACATAAATACTTATTAATATATTTTAGTGTATAAAGTGATTTTAGGAAATATGTCTTATTTTATAACTTTTTAAATTTAACTGGTCAGTTTTCATTCATCCAGCACATACTACCAAACACATTTTTGTGTTCCAAAATCAGGGTGACTTTAATAAATTAGCACATAACTTGATATTACAACAAAGGAGTATACAAAAATTCACTTAACTCCTTAAGAGTACTTAATTGCTAGATATTGTGGTGTTTAGAATTTTTGTTACATAGTACAATTCCTCTAGTATGGTTATGAGTTTAATTGCTACTCAGAATTTAGTGGTTCAGTGAAAGGATCTGAAGCTTGGTGAAGAAAAACTAATGTATTACCAGCTTTGCATAAAAGCATTTGTTCACAGTACTGTCAACTAACTGATGTGGATATTTATCACTTTTGATACAGTCAACATATTTATTGAGTGATTTCTGGGTGATGTATTTTGAAGTCAGGGAGCTTAGTCTTATGAATAAAAGATTAAATATACAATAAAATTCTAAATTATGTGGCATAGGCTAGTGGATTTCATGTTATATTTAGTAAAATAGATGTATTGCCCCATCACTAAAATCTCTTAATGACCTCTTTTCCTCTTAACATATGAGAAAAAATAAATTTGATAGTTTTCTCAATTTGAACTTGTTTTCCTGTGTGTTGGGAATAGCGTGTTAGATGTATTTTCTTTTATTTTTTGGCACTTCCAACCACTTGTTTAAATAAGTTCTAATATGCAGTGACATTTTATTTATGTGTGTTTTAGATTTCAGGTGAATAGATAACCTATGTATGTCAACATACATATTATAGTTTATTTCTTGAAAAACATCATGACTTCAGATTCTCCCCAGCCTGAAAAAGTTTAACCACTACTGCAGACTATCTGTAGTAAAGGATGTTTGGAGACAGATAATGTTTGTTTAGGCTGGAGTTATGGGGAGTTGAGCTAGACCCAGAGGACGGGTTAGATTTGAATGACTAGAGGGGTTGGCAGTGTAGTTCCAAAGTGTTACAGGAACTTAGAGGACAAATACACTACTTTAAAGCTAGAACCAGAGTCTAGATTCTGTTGCCTCATCAAATCATCTTTCCATTGGACTGATAGTATAGCAGGATGAAGTGTAGTGATCCAGAACCTCTTACTGGAGAAGGTAGCAGTGTGCTTGTTGACTGTGGAAAGAAATTCCTGAAGTCTGAGTATCAGGATTGCACTGGAAAGGTATCTCAGAGTCAAGGGCATGCTGTGCAAAGGCACATATCCTGAAAGAGCTTAACTGTGTTGGAGATGGATCATTCTATTGAGGGTGGGGATGAAATAAAGGGTTTTACATATGTCAAGCACTGTTCTAGGGGTAGAAGAGACACATGGGAAAAACAGAATCCCTGCTGCTGGGGAGCATACATTTTAGTGGGAGAAAGAAGGAACAGATAGATATAGAATAGAGTATGTAAGATAAAAGAAAGTGTAGGGTAGAGTAGAGATAGAGGTTGTTGCTTGAAGTAGGGTGGTCAGGGAAGACCTCTGCAGAGGAGAAGCTTGAGCAGAATAAAGTGAGGGAGTGAGCTACATAAAGCAAGGCAGAAGAAATGGCAGCACACATTTGCAGGGTACATTGTAGACAGTATTCAGATAACGTTTTATGCTCATTGAGTATTTACTGAATGCCAAGCATTTAGGATTTTATTTTGACTGTGATGTACGGCATTAAGACGATTGAGAAATGACAGGAAGTTGCTTTATGATTCTGGAGGTCGAGAGATTGGTCAAGACTATAAAAAACACATTTGTTAGTCATCTGAATATAGGTTATAGCTTAAAATATTTTACTGGCTTATAACATTTCTTTTATTTAAAATGGAAGATTCCACTTCATTTTATTGTACAGATAATGTGCATGTATACATTTCATACATTTCAGCGCGTGCATGTGTGCATCTAAACAAACTGTAATGAACTCTTCTGTTAATAGGTGCGAGAAGATGTACTAAATTCATTGAATAACAACTTTCTTCAAACGCTAAATCAAGCTTGGAATGATCATCAAACAGCTATGGTGATGATTAGAGACATACTAATGTATATGGTAAGTAGAGCCTTTTTATTGCTTTTCCTTTAAGAAGTTAGGCATTTTAAAACACACCTCCTTTCTGTCACATTTAGTTGGATAGTACATGTCAGTATGGAAGGTCCTCTTTTGTAAGGTCGTCTTTTGTTTTAATGATACTTCCTTTGCAGGGGCCAATCTTAGCTAATAAAAGTAAAATCTTAATTGTTCATATACTTAACTATTAGAATGGAAGACTGAAAAGGAAAGATGTAATTTTTTCCCCTCAATATCTAGAACTTATGCTTCAAAAAGGGAAATATTAAAAAGCCTTAATACCATCTCATCTAGAGTAAGGATGGTTGAATGACAGCATGAGAGGTGAAAGCTGAATATTCTCTAACAAGTTTTTAAAACCTAATGTCCTTATATCTTCGGTTACAGTGGATGTCACCCTAATACAAATATTTTCATATACTTAATAGCTGCCATCTATCTCTTAATAGAAAATCCTTGCAAGATATATATATATATTCTTCAGATATATAATCCTTTTCTCCTATTACTATTTCATGTACAAAATTATAGTCTCATAACTTGTTTTGTTATTTCAGTGTTTATGCTTGGGAATTGGACATAACGATTTTCTGCAGAGGTTTTACTCTCTACTTTTCAAATTTTTTAGTTTCTTTAGTTTTGATTTTTAGTTGTAGTGGTGAGAGCTTATCCTCTTTTCTTTAACTTGACAAAAGAAAGCAATCTTTGGAAAGAATTTCCAAAGAGTTCAAACAGCTATAAAGTTTTCGTTCTGCTGAGTGAATTCATTCAGGCTTATTAACTCTGGTTGTCAGCTCAGTGGCAAAGGGATCAGGGGGAGGCCACTTCATTTTCATTTTGATAAAAGGTGTAACAAATTACTTAGCCTTTCTGAGCTTCATTTTCCTCTTTAGGATATAGATTGGGCCTGCATTGACATTTTTAGGTAAATGAGAGTGAAAATACATAAAATGTCTAGGAAATAAATGTGAAATAAGTCAGCTTATTGCTTTTTTTTTAATTCTGAATTTGGTGAGTCTTTAAATTCCAGCACTTAAGTAGAAAACCACTTGTGGTGTTATGGACCCTTACTCTTGATGAAAGAAGTATTTTAAAATTATATACACACTCTTACGTTATTTTTAAATTTTGTGTTTTATTTCAGTTCCTTTTTCTTGTTGTTCCAAAATTATGCCTTAAACCTTGAATCCTGGCTGTTAGGTGACCATAGTCAAGACACTAGTCCATCTAGTCCTCAACCTTCTTTATTTATAAAATGAAAATAAAATTTAAAAAATGAAAAGTACCTATTGGGTAGGGCAGCTGAGAAGCTTAAATTGCCATTCATGTAAAGAAAGAAAGCACTTATTAGGGCCTGGACCATAGTAATGTGCTCAGTGAATATTAACTAGTGTTAATATTTCTTGTACCTTCATCCTTTTATCAGACTCATCTGGTAGTATGACAGCCCTGGGTGAACCCAGCAAACTTAACCTTTCCTGGGCCTCTTCAGGAGGAAACCCCGCACAGAGTAGGTTAGTGCCACTATTTGTCCATTGTCACAGACCTCCAGTTGACCCTCCACACTGCCCAGCAGTCTCCTCCTTTCTCTGGTCAGCTCATTCCCCTCACTTTGAGACAGTTGTTTTTCTTCAGACCTCAAACTTTTCCTGCTTGTCTATAACTTTACTTATATTTTCTCCCCATTTGTGTATTTTTCATTTCCCCTCATGTTTTTATGGAGGGCAGTATCTCTTCTTCTGTCAAAGGCCAGTTTTCCACCTGTGCTAAGGATCACATCCCTTTCTATCTTGTAAAAAACCTGAAACATTTTTGGATTCTGCCTTTTTACAGGGTCTTACTCATCAGCTTTAGATGTGTTTGGGCCACTCACATACTCAAAAATAAAATCCTGATTTTCTCTTGGACCCCTGCACTGCCCTCCTGGGGTCTCTCATTGCCATTTATAGCTGAATGTATCATAAAGAAATGTTGACAGTTGCTGTTCTCCCTTTTTTCATTTTCCATTCACTTTAAATATGTTCCAGTTAAGCTTTGACCCAGATAACTCTGTTCAGTCTTGCTCTTACCAGAGTCACCATATCTGCACATCTCTGAAGGCAGAGCTAATCCTCATGCTCCTTGACTTTTTTTTCCAGCAGTATTGGGCACAGTTGACTGCTCTCTCCTTCTAACATGTTGGGTCCTTGGTTTCTGTAACAAAGCACTCCCTTGGTATGCCTCCTACCTATCTGACTATTCCTTGTTGGCCATGCCTCTTTCTCTTATGCCTCTGAAATAAAGGCATTCTTGGGGCTTAGTGCTTATATTTCCTTCTCCTGGTATGCGTCATTTACTGCCTCTCTGTAGACAGTTCCCTCCTAGTAGCTGGTCTTAGAATATTCACTGTATTCCTCTTTTTCACATTGCTCCTAAAGTTATTTTAAAGCACATGATCATGTTACGGCCCTGCTGAAATCCGTCTCTCTCATCTTGGAATCTTAGCATGTGTTTTCTGTCTGGAAATGTTTACAGAATGTGTCCTCACTTACGTGATTTGCTCCTACTTAGCCTTTAAGTCTTAGCTTCAATTTCTGATAAGCTTTCCCTCACCCATGCTCACACTGCCCACTGGCCTCAGTTGTTCTCATTGTACCCAGTACTATTTGTGTGCGGCATTCATTACAATCACTATCAACAATGGTTTACTGCCTCGTTTCCCCACCCGACTGAACTTTATGAGGAGGTCCCAGTTCCTGTGTCACCAACACCTTGCATAGCTCCTTGTACAAACTAGGTACCCACAGATACCTTGAATGAATTAAAACACACAGATTATTTTTTAATAGATCATGCTTTTTCAAAATGCTTAATAAAATAAGCTATTTTAGATTCAGAAATAAAGATAGCTTTACATTGTATACAATACGGTTCTTCCATTTTTCATATCCCACATTCTCTTTATTTTGCTTTTTTTGTATAGTATTTTCTGTTAAGGTAAAATTTGTATATTGAAGTGTGCAGAGCTCAAGTATTAAAAATTACTCTTTACAAATACATGTATCTGTATGACTAATACTTCAGTCAAGATAAGTAAATGCTTTCAGTTTTCCAAAAATCAAAAAAGTTTTTCCTATCAACATCTACATTATTTTCTTTGAAGACTTTACGATCACTCCAGACTTCTCAGGTTGCATTACCTGCTAGATAGGGCATTTTACCTCATGTACACTGGCTAAACCTTTATGGAGCCTAGACACATTTCTTCTTTCTATGAATACTGGCTCTAACAGTTGGAATTTTAGATCTCAGTCTCATAGAGGGAGGAGAGAAGATGCTTCACTAACCACCTACCACCTACTCAGCCAGCTTTTACCCTTACAAGGAGGAGTCCATATCTAAAATGTCAAGCATGAACCTTGGTGTGTTGATACCACAGGACATACTGACTTGAAAAATGAAAATGGAATCACAGGTTAAATGGAAGTAGCCATTGGTCAAAATTTGTCTCACGTAACTTTGTTGTTTGGCAGGTTCAGTGTTTCAAAAAGAAAAGTATACATGTCTCTAGATGGAACATGTGACCTCTAGTTTCTGCCACTCCACCCTTTCCTAATGTTTGAGACTTGTATTACCTGTTTGGGCCCTAAAGGTATTAGTGTGTGTAGTCTCTGCTCTACTTAAACTTGTTATTTTTAGTTCATTCTATTCTTTAAAATTGGTTTGGGGCTACTTAGTTATAAGTCTCATTTTTAGTTTTAATTGTTTAAGACATTAATGATGGGGGAAATAATTGAGTATTTTATGGAGAAAGTTTGTTATATAGGTTATATAATTACTTAATTATTGATTAATCCATAAATATGTATCAACATTTGGTTCATTTTTTTCCCCCTTAAACTATAAAAATGAACACAACATCAAGGGAAAATTGAATTTATAGGTAGTATTCCATAGACTGCTTTGGAGCAATTAAAATTAATGCCGAAGGAAATAGAAAAGCATTTCCTATAGTGATTTATAGGACTCATAGAAGGTTATTAATAGAGGACTTTCCTGCATAAAACTATCATGAATTTCAAAGCTATTTTCATATTTATATTTCCAGTCATTTCTCACAGATAGCAAAGGTACAGCAGTATTTCAGGTTATCCTTAAAGATTAGAGGCTATAAATTCAAAGGCATTGAGGAAGAGTTAACCCGGGAAAGGAGAGTCACCACTTTTTTTTTAGCTATTTGGAAAGTCAGCAAGGATGGGTCAGGAGGTTAGGAGGAAAGTAGCAATGACTTTGTGAAGAGGAGAGAAACTGAGGACCTCTGCTGACCGCTCAGTCTCTTTAGTAAAGTAGAAGGTGGGACCATCGGTTTAGAGTGACAGAGGGTAAGTGTTGAGGAATGTGATAGGATGAATGGTATGCACAGCATTCATCTCCCACACCCAGACCCCCACTGCCAACGTGTTCATTACTAATCTCTGGAAACCAGGATTGTTACTGTATACAGCAAAAGGAACTTAACAACTGTGATTAGGTTAAGGATCTTGAGATAAAGAGATTGTCTTAGTTTATCCTGGTGGGCCCAGTGGAATCACAGTGCCCTTAGAATGGTTGTAGGGGGGTCAGTCACAGGAGAAAGCAGTGTTGACAGAGGCAGGGTTTGGAGTACACTTTGAAGATGGAGGAGGGACTGCAGCCAAGGAATACAGGTGGCTACTAGAAGCTGAAAAAGACAAGGAAGTGGATTCCCCACTCAGAGGCTCCAGAAGGAACCAGACCTGCTGACATCTTGACTTGAGCCCAGCGAAACTGATTTCCGTCTTCTCTAGAATTATAAGAAAATAAAAAAGTAAGCTACTAAATTTGGGATGATTTGTTAAGCAGCAATAGGAAACTAATATAAGGAAAAGGTTTTGAATATTCCCTGTCCTGGTGTCCACTATCTGTAAATAAATAGATCATTTATAGTTGTAAGGGGATAATTTAGTTGAGTTTGCATAAATTTCGTGTAGTGGAGGCAGTCAGAGTTTGTATTTTTTTCAGGGGTACTTTGTAGTCTCAGAGAACAATGTTTAAAATAAGGAAAACCCACTGATAGAATTTACCTTACTGAGTAGGGGAGACAATTCTAAGATAGTAGCATTGTTGAAATAGTTGAACATGAGTCTGTGGTGTTTAATAGGAAGGCAAGTGAATTATAAGATCCTAGGAAATAGAAGTATTAGATATTAGGGATCAGTAGACCTGAAGATCCAGTGAGAGTAAGGAGCAGGTTCACTTATGTGTAACAAAGTAGGATGGGTGGAAGGGAAAGTTTGTCAGGGCCAGAGATATTTGATGTCTTCCAATGATGGGGGTTCAGGTTTTCCCATCCCAATATGTGGGTGAAGGAAATCCTGATAAGATGGGAGATGAAAATTTAGGCATCTGTAAAGAGTATGTCAGATTGGTGATATTACCAATGTTGCAGTTACCAAAGGTAATAGGTGGCAAGGAGAATAGTAGAGAGAAATAATCTAACTGCTGAAGCTCACAGGATTTATGTGTCCTTAGAAGTAAGAAGATAGGGTGAGAGCATGAGATGGTGGAATTTGTGAGTCTGTATTTTTTCCAGTAGATTTTGTTGCTTCTAGGTTCAAAAAAACATTTCTTCTTTATAATACTCTATATACTGCATATTTAGAGAAGTTTGGAAATAACTATACTCTGGAAGAGCACAGATAGGTTACTTAAGAGTCATTTTAGTATCTTCTCTGATTTCAAAATGACTTCTTAGAAAAAAATAGGATCCAGTGGCTTTTGGGCTATTAAACTTTACACATGTACAATATTTCTACCGGCTTTGCTTTTGCAAGATGGGTCTGTTCAAGACAGGCTTTCCGCATATGTGCTCTAGTTTTTGCATTTGTGACTGACTATGTAATACCATTGGATCTTTTTATGGTTATGTCAAAAGCCAAGTACCTAGGCCTTTACGTAAAATAAAATCAGGGCATCATCATAATCTATACAGAAAGTTTGGAGTACTGAGAAAAATATTTAATGATAAATTAAGAGACACTCAGCTTTAATTCCTGCTTTGTCATTAATTGGCTTAAGTCATATAACCTCCCTGGGTAAGACTCTTGTTTCCTTATCTATAAGGAAAATAAGTTAATTGGATAACAAAGCTCTGGTTCTTATCTATTTGGGAGTATAGACCCCTTGGAGAATGGTCAAAATTCATAGACTCTCTCTTAGAAGTAGGCTCCTATGCATCTGCACACCACACGGCATACACTTTTACGTGCAGTTTCAAGGGGTTTATGGGTGAGGCCTAACTGACATCTGGCTGAGTATTGGTTAGATCATTTCAAGTTTAGAGCTCTTTCAGCTCTGAAGTTTTTTTTTTTGGAATAGCATCTTTTTATTTATTTATTTTCCGTGTGATTTTTTTATTAAGTTATTATTAATATATACTGTTATGAAGGTTTCACATGAAAAAACAATGTGGTTACTACATTTACCCATATTATCAAGTCCCCATCCATACCTCAATGCAGTCACTGTCCTTGGGTGTAGTAAGATGCCACAGATTCACTGTTTGCCTTCTCTGTGCTACACTATTTTCCCCATGATCCCCCACACCTTGTATACTAAACAAAATACCCCTTAATCCCCTTCTCCTACCCTCCCTCCCACACCCCTCCCCTTTGGTAACCACTAGTTCCTTCTTGGAGTCTCTGAGTCTGCTGCTATTTTGTTCCTTCAGTTTTGCTTTGCTGTAATACTCCACAAATGAGGGAAATCATTTGGCACTTGTCTTTCTCCGCCTAGCTTATTTCACTGAGCATAATATCCTCCAGCTCCATCCATGTTGCAAATGGTAGGATTTGCTTCTTTCTTATGGCTGAGTAGTATTCCATTTTGTATATGTGCCACTTCTTCTTTATCCATTCATCTACTGATGGACACTTAGGTTGCTTCCATATCTTGGCTGTTGTAAATAGTGCTGCGATAAACATAGGGGTGCATATGTCTTCTTAAATCTGAGAAGTTGTATTCTTTGGGTAAATTCCAAGGAGTGGAATTCCCAGGTCAAATGGTATTTCTTTTTTTAGTTTTTTGAGGAACCTCCATATTGCTTTTCACAGTGGTTGAACTAGCTTACATTCCCACCAGCAGTGTAGGAGGGTTCCCCTTTCTCCGCATCCTCGCCAGCATTTGTTGTTATTAGTCTTTTCTATGCTGGCCATCCTCACTGGTGTGAGGTGATATCTCATTGTGGTTTTAATTTGCATTTCCCTGATGATTAGTGATGTGGAGCATCTTTTCATGTGTCTGTTGGCCATCTGAATTTCTTCTTTGGAGAACTGTCTCTTCATATCCTCTGCCCATTTTTTAATCGGGTTATTTGCTTTTTGGGTGTTGAGGCATGTTAAGTTCTTTATATATTTCAGATGTTAACCCCTTGTCAGATACGTCATTTACAAATATGTTCTCCCATACTGTAGGATGCTTTTTTGTTCTGTTGATGGTGTCCTTTGCTGTACAGAAACTTTTTAGTTTGATGTAGTCCCATGAGTTCAGTTCATTTTTGCTTTTGTTTCCCTTGCTCAAGGAGATGCATTCAGGAAGAAGTTGCTCATGCTTATATTCAGATTATTTTTGCCTATGTTGTCTTCTAAGAGTTTTATGGTTTCATGACTTACATTCAGGTCCTTGATCCATTTTGAGTTTACTTTTGTGTATGGGGTTAAACAATAGTCCAGTTTCATTCTCTTGCATGTAGCTGTCCAGTTTTGCCAACACCAGCTGTTGAAGAGGCTGTCATTTCCCCATTGTATGTCCATGGCTCCTTTATCATATATTTGACCACATATGGTTGGGTTTATATCAGGGTTCTCTAGTCTGTTCCATTGGTCTATGGGTCTGTACTTGTGCCAGCACCAAATTGTCAGCTCTGAAGTTTTATACCATTTTAAGACAAAGTAAACAGCTACATATAGTGTCTGGGGAATAGTAATGAAGGAAAAAACAGGAGGTGTGGGTAGATTAGTATTAAGTTGATGACAGTTTCTTTAAGAAATCTTAAAGTGAGTTGATAGAACCTTGGTTGGTTATGAGTTTACCCAGTACTATTCCTTATCATAGCAGATAATGGTTTCATAGCCCTTAGTATGTGCCAGGTGCTGTTTTAAGCACCTGAAGTCTTTTAATTCATTTAATCATTGCAATATCTTTTTATTGTTATTCTTAAGCAGTAGTTTGAGAAAGCAATACAATTTTTTTTCTTTGAAAAAGTAAAAATACTTTTCTGAACACATAAAAGATACCATTTATTATTATATAGCTATATCCCTGTGTTAAATGCTGTAAATACCTGTCTTTCCAGGTGAATACTGTACTCTCCATTTTGTGAATGAATAAATTGAGATTAGAGAGATTAACTAACCTGCCAGATCAGTTACCGCCTTAGTGAGTAATGAATTAAATACAAGTCTTTTTTTATTCCCAAGGCCTTGGCCTTCACCACATTGCTGTACCACCTGAGTGCAAGAGAATTATATATAATGACTCTGCTTAACAGAATTTATGATAATTTACCCAGAACTGAGCTAACATTCATTCTCCTTTGTGTTTCTAAGGATAAATGTATTCATTTAGCAAGGATACAATGAGTTTATATTATGTATCAAGCACCAGTCTAAACAACTGTGGTTCCTTTTTCCAAGTTCTTCTATCATTGGACAAGTTTATGATGTGTACATCCATTTGGGCTGATAACCCAGGTTTCCCAAGCCTAATTTAAGAATAGACATCTGGGGAAGGAAGTGCATAGCACAGAGAAGACAAGTAGTGATTCTATAGCATCTTACTATGCTGATGGACAGTGAATACAATGGGGTTTGTGGGGGGGGGGGGACTTGATAATATGGGTGAATGTAGTAACCACAATATTGCTCGTGTGAAACCTTCATAAGATTGTATTTCAATGATACCTTAATAAAAAAAACTGAAAAAAATAATAGTGACATCTATAAGCTATTGAAGCATATTAGAAATCTTTAGTATTTTGTTACTTTTCTCATTTTTCCTTTTGAATCTGATACTAAAATCCTCCTCGAAGAAGTGACTTTCTAAGACTTTAGATTGCTAATGTCTTCAGAAGTTATTTAAAACTATCATTATGGTTTCATTATTAAAACTCACCAAATACATTGGGTACTCTGGCAGTTATTCTATCCATTTGATAATACACTAGTCCTTCACTAATTTGAAAGTCCTCTTCTAATTTTTCAAAAAACATTTTTTGTTGGTGTATAACATTTAGAAGTACACAAGTCTTTTTTGCCATTTTTTAGAAATGTGGGTTCTCTGGGAGTTTTTTTGTTTGTTTTTAGTAATTTGTGGGAGTTCTTTATAAGTATTTTGCCAGGTATATGTATTGTTAGATACATTGTCTTCCTTCTGCGCTTGCCTTTTCTCTCTTAATGGTGTCTTTGAAGAGAAGCTTTTGATTTCAGTTAATTCCAGCTTTTCAGTATGCAGTTGTTGGTCATATTTATCAGCCATGTTCAGATCTTCCATGCGTTTACTAAATTTTTTTTGTCTGCTTGTCCTGTCAGCTATTGAGAAATGTTAAATTCTTCAGATTTGATATTGCATTGTTTTTTTCTCCTTTTAGTTTATATATTTTGAGGTTTTGTTGCAAAGTAAATATAAATTTAATCTGCCTGTTGAGACGACTTTTATTTTTATGAAATATCCTTTTCTTTATTTCTAGTGATACTTCTTACCTTAATGTCTACTTCTAGTATTACTATATGAAGTTTTTTTTTTTTGGTTAATGCTTGCATGGCAAATTTCTTGCCATCCTTTCCTTTCTCCCTTTCTGTGTCCTTATATTTAAAGTATGTCATTTGTAAGCATCATACAGTAACATGCTTTTTTAACACCATTTGATGATCTTTGTTTTTAAATTGAAGCATAGAGTTCATGTACATTCAGTGTAATTATTGATGTGTTTTGGTTTAAATTTTCCATCCTACTATTTTTTTCTTTCTCTTCACTGATTTTCCCAGCTTTCTTGCTTTCTTTTAGTATGTTTTATTATCTCATCTCCCTATCCTATTAGCTGTTATTTATATATTCTTTACTATTTTTGTGTTTACCTTAGGGATAGCAACATAGATCCTTGTCTTAGAGTTTACTTTATATAGTTTTTTTTTCCAACCATTTCCTATTGTCTTATACATGATATAAATGCTGTGTAGCATTAAGAGTCTTAGCATTCTCTGACTTGGGTTTTTCCCCATGGTTTTTAGACATTTGATCCTGGGTGTTTTGTTTTGCTTGAGGGCAAGCCTGGTGATTTTGCCAGTATTGTACAAGAAAAATTGGGGAGGCCCTTGATGGTATTATCTTCCTTCAAAGGAAATGTAATTTTCTTCTGACAGGCAAGCACAGTACTGGACAGATCACCATGGTCTAGTTGAAGCTGACTTGCAGGCTTTGCTAAGGTTGATGTCTTTTTAGTTTGCCTTGTTTGCAAGGATGTATCTTTACTTATATGGAAAATCCTTTCTGGGGTGTCAGCTAAAAGCCTGACGTGTTTGCCAGTTTTCTTTCCATAGTATCGTGGAATTGCCTTGAATTCTAGTTTTTTTGTCTCCTTACCACTGCAAGTCTGCCAACAGTCTCTTTTCAGTTCTTTAGCCTCCCAGTACGACTTTCTATTTGATATTTTGGTGTCTCACCCATGTTTAGGTAATGTGGCAGCATCTTGATGAAAATTGCTTGTAGAATTTGTTTTTCTTTGCATTTCTCTCCTCTTCAGATTTGGCCTAGTAAGTCACAGCTGCTTGATAGCCAGCCCACTTGAGGCTTTCAGCTTGGCCTCTTACTGCTAGTCCTCCAAATACGACAGATGACCCAAGGGAACAAGTGAGGGCAAAATGTGTGGGACTCCTCTCAGTACGCTTGCCTTTTCTCCAGAATCTTGGCCCCACAAGTCGAGGTTGCCTTTGTCACTCATTGATGCTTTTAAACAGTTTGTGGGGTTTTTTTTAATTATTGTAAAATACACATAACATAAAATTTATTATCTTAGCCATTTTTAAGTGTACAGTTAAGTGATACTAAGTTCTTTCTACTGATGTACAACCATCACACCCATCCATCTCCAGAACTTTCATCTTGCAAAACTAAAACTCTGTATACCCATTAAACAATAGCCCCTCGTCCTTCCCAATTACCCCCCAGCCCTTGGTCACCACCATTGTACTTTATGTCTTTATGAATTTGACCATACTAGTTACTTCATGCAAGTAGAATCATCAAGTGATAGATTGTTCTTTTGTTACCCAGGTTTCATCCATGTTGTAGTATGTCAGAATTCCCTTCCTTTTTAGGGCTGAATAATATTCTGTTGTATGTATATACAATATTCTGTTTATCTATTGGACACTTGGGTTGTTTCCAGCCTTTGACTATTTTGAATAATGCTGCTGTGAATGTGGATGTACAAATATTTCTTGAAGACCCTGCTTTTGATTCCTTTGAATATATGTTTGGATAGTGGAATTGCTGGATCATATGGTAATTCTATTTTTCATTCTTGAGTAACTGCCATACTGTTTTCCATAGCAACTGCACTGTTTTAAATTCCTACCAACAATGCTCAAAACTGCCAGTTTCTCCATATCTTTGCCAACACTTGTTATTTTCTGGGGTTTTTTTTTGTTTCTATCTTTTTAATAGTAGCTCTCTTGATGGGTGTGAAGTGGTTTTTTTTTTTCATCTAGCTTTTATTGTTGTTCTTTCCAGAGGAATTGAACTTAGAAAAGCTATTCTTTCAAGAGTAGAAGTGGTAATACGTAGAATAGCATTTTGAGGTAGACGTTATTTTACAGGTGAGGAAACAGACATAGATGTTAAGGTCATCCCTAGTAAATGGCAGAGATAGAATTGAAACAACCTGTTTGGTTCTTAAATCTGTGCTCTTAGAACTGAATTATACTGCTTCTCTAATACAGGTTTTCTTTCCTAAAAGTCTTATAACTTCATTGCTCTATGACCTTGAGGGTGATTATTCTTATAGTTCTAATAGGTTCTATTTATTTTCTAGTATGTTTTTTTCCTACCTTTATATCATGAAACTTTGGAGTAGAGGACAGTGGTTTTGTTTTATGATTTTGTGCAATTTACATAGCTTTAGAGAAACATGACTTGGGTTTTTTGACCTAGGACACAATTCTTAAAATAAATGGAACTTAATTTTCAGTGGAATTTCTTACAACTACATTGTTTTAAAACTTTTCTTGCCCTGAGGAAGAGATTCGGGCCATTTCAAAGTAGTGGAAACTGTGACCTTGAGCTTTAGCCGTGGAGCTAAGTTTTCAAGCCAGGTTTTTTGACACCATAATCTGTTTTTTCCAGTCACTTGGTACCAATAATGTTGTTAAATCCAGAAATGTTAATCTGTCTATACAATTCACTATTTCACTTCTTACTAGTACCCATTTAGCAATGTGGTCAGACCCTAGCGTTGTAGAAAATACTAGGATAGTTCTTTAAACTTTGATTTAATTAGACTTTTTTTCCCTATATTTCTGTAGTAGAAAATTCTTTTTCTTTTCTGGGTTTTTTGTTGTTTTTGTTTTTTATTTTCTATTTCTGTCTTAATTGTGTTAAGCCATCTTGTATTTATTTCATGGTTTGAAAGCAAACCCTGTTTGAAAATACTTAAACTTACTACTTGTTGACAGATTGCCTAGTGATTAAGCTTGGGAAAACAGGTTCAAACACGTTCTAACAGACAGTAGCTACTTGTTACAGTTATTTGCTTGTTTGTTTTTTTTAAAATGAGTTTACTTTTTCATGGTTTATCTCTAGGTTTGAGTGGGATGAATACTCAATACTTGTAAAGATTTTTAACCCTGTTTACATTCCTCTTTTCTTACTCTCTTTTCAAATAATAAACGAAAACACAGTTACATATCCTTGTGGTATGAGGACAGGAAACTGAAAGAATATTTAAGAATATGAGCAACCAGCTTGACAATTTGCTTGATAAACCAGCTTTCAGTGCTCTTCACTACAATTTTAATAGTGGTTTTTGCATAAATCAATATACCATTGGCCATAAGGCAAGGGTAGATGAAGGAGTACTAATCCACAACTGCCCTTGGGTCTTTAGTGGTGTTATTAAGGCACTGAACTTTGAAGAAAAATGTGTACCGAACTCCCTTAAACTATCTAATTCAGACAACAGACCATAATATTTATATTTGTAGTACTAAGTTAACCCAAAGGTTAGTTTTAGAATTTACTTCACAAATACCTGTTTAATTTTGCAAGAAGATATTGTTAAATGACATACTAGATATGAGCAGTACTGAAAGAGCTAATTTTAACTTGTTTCTTTCCTTGGGGACACCATTGACTACTGTGTGTATTACCCATTTATCCTAGCCTGCTTTTCTTTGACATAATGACCGTTGCTTAAAAATACTGGCTGAGCCATTTCTTGAATGTGAACTAAGTCGTAAGAGTTATTTTTGAACTTAATTATCAAATTTGGTTTTTGCTCTTGTTTTATTTTGATTTGTTTTTAATACCGTTCCCCGAATTATGAAGCTGTTTGGCCTGCTTACAAAGGCTTTTCTTGACTTAGCACAGGTTAGGTTGTCTTGAGCTTTTGTAAGATATGTGTTTTTGCATACCACATCTGATACCTCTAAGAATAATTTTCTTCATGCTGAGTTTGATCTCTCATACGTAAGTTAAATATGTACATGTCCTGGCATAGCTGTTCATTAAGAGGAAAAGCAGATCTTTCCTGAGATGGTGGGAGTAATAGTATCTACAGCCTTGTATGGCCAACCACCTTGTAGGCTGATGTCCTTTCATCTGCTGGGAATGTGAAGAGCCCTGGGTCATGAGTGGGCATTTGCCAAAGAAGTTTTACATGGAGATCAGCTGGTTGAGGTTCCCTTGTTTTGTAGCAGAAGAAGAAAGACTGTCCTTATCTTTCTACCTTGACTCCTGGAGACTTACCTGTCCTAGCTGATGCTTTTAAACAGGTGGTACCTTTTAATTTCTTACCTAGCTTTTGTAGTTCTTGACAGGGAAGTTGGTCTTACAAGTCAATTCTTTCTTGTAGAGTAGAAGTGGAAATAATAATGTGGAATAGCATTGTGAAGCAGGTGTTGTGTTACAGATGAAGCGCTTCTAAGTTGGTTTATCAAGCTGACTGTGCAGGTGAAGTCAGATGACAAAACATTCCCTGCTCTGTGCAAACAGGGACGATGAGATGGTCTCATTGTTGGTTTCTCCTCCTCACCCCTTGGGTCCCTCTGGCTTGTAAAGTTCCTTGCCCATTGCATGTAGGTTTGTTTTCTTAGGAAACTCCTGAGAAAGAACCATAAATAGAGATTGAAAATGTAGATTACCTCTGTAATAATGAAGCCATATCCCTTTATTAAATCTAATGTTTGACTCAAACATTAGGCTTTCAAAAATGGTTTTCAGAACATTTTATATTTAAAATGCCTGCATTTAGCATTTAGGCTTAAAAAGGCAAATAGAAACAGCTACCAACTCTGCTGAGCTCTTTTCAGTAGGTAGTTGACAAATATTGGACTCATACAAACCAGATTTTGTTGAAAAAGCCTGAGATTAAAATACTTATTGGTTATTCTTTAATATTTTTTCTTCTTTTGATTTTTATCTTGTCCATACTTTGAGGTTGAATTCTTTTAGCTAGTTAGAGGTTAATTAGACTGGGATTTTAAACAGATCTTTTTAAAAATTAAATATTCACATAGAAACATATAAACAATCAAAGCACTACAGTGATCTAAATGAATAGAGCTCCATTAATATTGCATTACAGAAAATTAGTCACTTATTTTTTTTAACAAAGAGAGGCCTATTACAACCTATTGTGAAAATGCTGTTGTATATCAACAGGCTGAATTCCTTCTGATAGTGCTAATCAATAAAACAGAAAATTTAGCATGTTCAGCAAATATTTTAATACATATCATGTGCTGTTTTCAGGTTTATTGTGAATGGTGTGTGCACTTATATTTAACATATGCACACGTAAACCCTGAGATGTGTACATGTATAGCTTTTATTTTGCTTGATGGTAATTCATCATACATGCCAATATTTAATACAAATAACTAGTATTAGTAATTTAAATAGCCACACTTGAGTTTGTGGGTTTTCCCTTCTCCATATATTAGCTAGCTCTATGGTATCTATCAACAAATTTCAGGGTCAACAGCTTTTCTTAGTATTATATGTCATTTAATTATAATTGTTATATACACCTTGACAGTCTCACATTAAAAGAGATTTAGCTCTTAGCACTACAACATCTGTATTTCCCTTGTCCCTAGACATCTTCCATGAACTTAAATGTTCTATGCTCTGCTTATACACTGCAACCATGTGTTCCCATTGTACCTGGTTTCCTTTACTCTGGAGCATAATTTACCCCCATACGCAGTATACTTGAAGAATTCATCAGCTGCATCTGCATCTGACTCCTTTTCTGCCTTTTTGCCAGAAGACTTGAGATGGCAGACATTACAGGCTAACAGTTGTACAGAGTCATTACTTCAGTAATGATAGCATCACTGCATAAGATTGAGAAAAAGGAACCAAGCCATGAGAGACTGATAGCAAATAGAAAGGGAAGAAATAGTAGTGAAATGTATCTTGATCCCTAGAATATATTAATTTTTGATAAGAGAGTTAGGCTCCATAGGAAGTCATATTAGAGTTGTAGAGATTATCTTTACCAGCCCTTTGTGATACGTAGGACCAGCGTGGATAAATGACATACCCAAGGTCACACAGCCAATTAATGTACAGCTAGAGATCATGCAAAGAATGCTTAATTCCACATCTAGTATTTTTGTATTCAAAAATTTACTGTAACTGATATATCCACCTTAGGAAACAGTTTGGCAGTTTCCAATTTCTGTATGACCTAATTTCCACTCCTAGAAATCTATCCAAGAAAAATGAAAGCATGTGTTCATAAAAAGATTGTACCTAAATATTCATAGCAGTATTATTCATAGTAGACAAAAACTGGAAGAAACCCAAAATGTCTATCAGCTGGTAAGAGGATAAACTAAATGTGGCCTGTCCATATCATGGAATACTATCCAGCCCTAAAAGGAATGAAATACTGATACATGTTAAAACACTAATGAACTTTAACAGCTTTATGCTTAGTAAAAAATCAGATACAAAAGATTACATATTACATGATTTCAATTACATGGAATGTCCAGAAAAGGAAATTTATACAAAGAGGAAAAAGCAGGGGTGCTAGAAGTGGAGAATGACTGCAAAGAAGCTCAAGGGATTTGGCAGGTGGGGAGGTGTGGGTTGATGGAAGTATTCTAGAACTAGATGGTGGCAGTGGTTATACAACTGTAGAAATTTATTGTAAATTATTGAACTGTATTCTTGAAATGAGTGAATGTTGTTGTGGCATATAAATATACTTCAATAAAGCCAAAAAAAGGGAAGGAACATTAAAATTTTTTCATTTTACTCAGAAGATTACACTGTGTGTGCCTTTTGTTCTGAAATTCTTATAGGTAGTGCTCTTGGATTAAAAACAGTAAAATCTGACCTAATTCTTTGACATTTCTTTTAAATTAAGAACATTTGGCTTCTTAAGAAAGATGTTACTATCTTACTGGACATATGTTAAATTTGCTAACACCTACACACACCCTGTAAGATTTGCTTAATGTCTCATTGACATGAAGTGTATATACAGTTGAAATTACAGTACTTCCCAGAATTATCAGTGATTTCTGTTCTAGCTGTAAAACAACCTGGGTGATACAAAGTTCTCTCACTGCTATTCAGTACTTGCCAGTATATCTTCTCGGTTGTCCTCTTACCAGTTGAACTTTGTTTGTTGAGATCCAGTTGTATTTGTTTTCAAACCTGTTTTATGCCAGTTGTACTTCTTGTTATATAATATTGTGTACATCAATAAAATGTTATGAAAAACAATAGAATGTGTTATTTGGCAAACTAGGTTGAATGTTTTGGAAAGACCTGGTAAAGGTAAATCAAATTGGTTTGAATTAGTGAGGGTAATTTAACAGATGAGTGGAAATTTTAAAAATATAGAAGGATTTTACATTCAGATTGCTTAATATGTCTCCAATTCATGTTCTGTCTTAGTGAAACTTTAGAAATGTTAAGTTTATTATATCTGAATATATGGAAGAAAACACTGACAATACAACTCAAATCACAGGACTCATGTTCAAAGAAAAGGCTTTGATATCTCAAACATGTATTTTAAATTAAAATGTTGAAGATGCACGTATGTTTGCATATATTTAATTGTTTCGCTCTTTTACCACCTGTCTTCAGCTAACCAACCAGTTAATGGTTTTTACCACATTGGGTAAGAGTGATTTTGTATGGTACTTTTCTGTATCACAGAAATTTATGTCCAAAAATGTAAAAATAAAACATTATTAAATGATTAATTTATGCAATAGTAATTTTTTAAATAATAAAAAGGATTCTCATTGCTTTTTAAATTACTAGATTTCTGCCAATTTTTATTGAAAGAGTTGTACTCATATTTATATGATTTGTTTTAACTGTAGGACCGTGTATATGTACAACAAAATAATGTGGAGAATGTCTACAATTTGGGATTAATTATTTTCCGAGATCAGGTTGTACGTTATGGGTGTATTCGGGATCATCTGCGGCAAACGCTGTTGGATATGATTGCAAGAGAGCGGAAAGGAGAAGTTGTAGACCGGTAAAATTATCTTTTTACATTGCGGGTTTTGGTTTTTAGTGGTTATATCTTGAGAACTATTCACTGTCATAATTTTATTAAAATAAAGTTTTCCCAGCATACTATGAAAATCCTCAAAAACTAATGTCAGTTAACAAAGTTACCTAGATTTTAACTTAAAAGCACATACCTATTTTTACGAGAAACCATCCTAAGCTTTTATTTAATATTCTTTTTAAAAGCAGATCAGCCATTAGTCTTTCCTTTTGATTTTTCATGTATTCTTTATGATGGCATTTTGTTCTTTTGCTGTGATTTTTGTTCTCCATCTTTTTTAAGGGCTTTTAACTAGTTTTCATTCTTAGCATATTTGAAGAAAAATGTTGAACACAGTCTAAAATGACTAAGAACTGTTGTATCCCTTCTGTTAGTTAGGTCATAGTCCCTCCCCCTTTCTAACATGATTGCAGTGCCATTTTTGTAACTCTGCAGTTACAGAGGCTTACTGTAAGACTGCTTTCTTTGATTCTTTGTATTCAAAGGATGCCATTAGATAAAAACTTGTAAAGTTATTTTTACTTCAGTTTTGGTGCTTAGGATTGTCTAAAAGCTATTTGGTACAAAAAAGTTACATTGCCTAGAAGTAACTGTGTTGTATCCATGGCATGCAGTACAGCCTCCCTCCCATCCTCTTCCTGACAAACAGCCTTTTTCTTGTGTTTTTAAACACACAGGAAGATTTAGACATCTTAAACGTAACTTCCTTTAAAATTTCTATATTGTAATAGCATGAGAACAACTTGAGGTAAATAGCTGTGCAGTCAAGATAGGCCTTCCAATTAAAATTGCTGTAAATCCTAATGTTGCAAGTGAGTGGCTTATGCAAGATTAGTCACTTTGATTTTTAAAAAGTTCTGAAAGTCTAACTTCCATTGTGTTTTTTACATGAAACATGAATGTAATTTGATTATGAAGTGGTTTAACTTCTTTTGGCAGAGGCGCAATAAGAAATGCTTGCCAGATGTTAATGATTTTAGGTCTTGAAGGACGATCAGTCTATGAAGAAGATTTTGAGGCTCCTTTTTTGGAAATGTCTGCAGAATTTTTTCAGGTAATCAGTGAAGATATAAATAAACACCTTTTTGAGATGTTCTTAAAGTTATTGAATGTTTACTAATTTGAACATTTTGACTTTTTTTTTACTGAGGCCCTTTTGAGGATAAGAGTGCAAAAAATACCCTTTGGCACACCTACCCCTCATTTGCACATTCCAGTGAAACAGCTCATTGAAAACAAATTAAAAGTGGACCTAACACACAGTTTTTTTATTACATGTCATAAAACATATGAACTTAGAAATAACCTTAACAATTCGTTATATGTTAAAAATTATTTACCATAAATTCACAGGCAGTGCATCACCATTAAAGTCTTACTATTCAGGCTTTTGGTAATGTAAGTTACTAGTAAAATAAATAAAGAAATATGCATGATCCCACAGTCCATATGTTTTAAAGGCTATTGATTAAAAAGTATCGGTCATTAAGTACTATTGATAAAAATTTGCAACAGTATATACAACCCAAAACCAACTAAAATACTAAAAGTAAAGCTAAAACTAGTACTTATTTGTAATGAACTGATAACAGTAACTGAGTACCATGACAAATGTTAGTATTTATAAGGTAATGATAACCAGGCATCCTTCCTGAAAGCCTCAACTATCTGAGCAATTTACAATAGGAGCTTTGTGGTGTTGTCAAAACAGACTTAATTGAATACTACCTTAAAGTTTTTATTCAAATAATATGTTTTTTTTAAATGAATGATACAAAATTGTAATAATATACAGTAATTCAATAGGCTATTTTCACAAAAGCCATTGGCTGTGTATAAAAATAGAACTCGGTCAGTTTTGGTGTTATGTACCTATAAAGAAACAAAGAATGGACTTGCCCCTTTTTTTTTTTTTTAAATCAGTTTATAGCCCATCAGAAGACCTTTGTGGTTGCTCTGGTGAGCTGGACCATATTTTAGGAACTTTTTATAATGTAGGACACAGTCTTAATTTTCTAATAATGCATAACTAATAATAGATATTTTTGATATTTGCATTTGTTTTAATTAACTTCCTTACAGTATAAAAATACCAATGGAAGATTAATTGTCATGGTTCCAAAATGTGCTGTAGTGACACATGTATAGTGTGTGCATATACATGATACTTGCTACTTTTAATAGTGAGTGGAGAGATGGTCTCACCAAGATTGTTATTTGGTGTGTTATCTGTTCTTAGAAACTTGATAATTTTCAAGGATTAAAACTACTTTTTGTTAAGAAGGAAAGTTATTAAATTTTACATAGTTTATAATCAACATGTCTTCTAGTACAAAGAAATTCTCAGATACATTTGTTAATCCTACCAGATAGGAGAAAACCAGTTGGGTTAATAACATTTATAATTTAGTGGAACTTCAGTATATATACTTGAGACTGGGAGTGGGGTGGTGGGGAGGACTTTAGTAACTAACTAGTAGTAAGCCACCAAAACTGAATGACAAACATGATGAATCCTAGGCGTAATTACACATTAAATCAAAGACGAATTTCCGACTCTTAACTTGGGGTCAGGTGCTTCATTTTGTACTTTTGAATCATTAGCATGTGCTTATTATATTTTCTGCTATTTGGAGTACATTGGCAAAGTTTGAAAAACACTGCTTAAGGATAATATATTAATTTAGTCTTATGTACGTAATACTTTAAAGGATATATAATTCAGACTATGTGAGAATGTAATAAATACAAAAAATGTCAATAGCAGTTAAGGTATTTAGTTTGGTTTATGATGAACATTATAGAAACCCATGAAAAAGCAGAAACACATTTTGCATATTTTTTAAAATCCTGTTTCTTCTTTGCAGATGGAAAGTCAGAAATTTTTAGCAGAAAACAGTGCTTCAGTGTATATTAAGAAAGTAGAAGCCAGAATTAATGAAGAAATAGAACGGGTGATGCACTGCCTTGACAAATCAACTGAAGAACCAATTGTAAAGGTGGTTGAGAGGGAACTCATTTCCAAACACATGAAAACTATAGTAGAAATGGAGAATTCTGGGCTAGTACACATGTTGAAAAATGGAAAGACAGAAGGTAAGTGTTGGCAATTGAAAATAAGTAAATCCTTATAATTCTACCAGGTTCTCAGTAATTTTTTTATTTTCCTATAATTAAAATTTTTGTAAATGTCATGCCATTAATTTATCACTATTGTCACTTTGATAGGTTTTAACAGTAAAGCTTAATACCTAGAGAATTTTAGATATTTCTTGAAAATGGAATTGGTGTTGGTTTTTTTTTTCTATTTTTTCATCTTGTATCTCCTCATTTTGCATTTTAATCCAGAGGTAACTCTAATATTATTGGTGAGGCCTGTGAACTCCTCATCTACTCATGTACTCTTGTTTTCATAGACCATAGGGTTTGGACTCTCTCCATTCCTATATACTTTCCTGTAATTTTTGTGATTCTTTGAAAATCTGAAGTTCTAATCTTAACATTTTTGTTTTCTTTCCTTTGGGAGTTAGTTGTGATGAGAGCACAATAAATGGAAAAATGTGTGTCTTCCATGTCAGTGTATTTAGATAAATTGGTGGATTGGTTTTGGGAACCCTGAGGAAGAACTCTGAAGTCACAGGCTAAAAAAGGAGAAAAGAGAATTACGTAAAAGTAAACATTTGGAGTAGCTGTAGCCTTTACTTTTTGGGGTATTTCCCTTTATTTTTCTGAAAACAATATTTTTGTGACAAGTACTTTAGAAGAAATTATAACTAGAGTAATTAACAGTCACGTCTTCGTTCTTAATTTTCTAAAGCTTTGTTTTAAAACTATGGCTTTTTAAATCACTGATATATAGTATTAAAAAATAAACATGATACTCTTAAATTCATCTCCTCCTTCTTAATGAAGTGTTACTGTTTTAGCCACTCACTTCTTATAAAAGAAATATACTTAAGGAATGAAAATAAAAAATTTTAAGTGAGTAAGAGAGAAGTATATAAGAGAAGGGAAAAGAAAGATTGTGGAGAGGTTGTACCTCTAGTGGAATCCTAGCTTTGTGTTTTGAAGTAGTTCTATTTCTGTATTTGTGTTAAGTTCCTGAAAAGTTGTATGTAAATTTGTTGCTTTATTAAAACAGAAAGTTACATTTTAAAAGACCCTTCTGCTGTTTTGTAATGTAAAAGCAAACAAAAACAAAAATCAGTCATTTTTAAGTGTGTCTGTCATGTTTTCTTCTCGATGTTTAAGGTCTGAGTTGGGTTAGCACACATTTTTTGCAAAGGGCCAGATAGAAAATATTTTAGTCACGTGGGCCATACGGTAAACTACTCATCTCTGCTGTAATAGTAAAGAAAGTAGGCATACACAATAACACAAATGAATAAAACTTCACTATGTTCCTATGAAACATTATTTGATTTCTTCTTTCAACCATTTAAACACGTGAAAACTATTTTTAGTATGTGAGCTGTACAAAAACAGGCAGTCGGCATAGGTCCATGGGCTATAGTTGACCCCGATCAAAGTGTTTGCTGGCAGACTAGGACTTTTTGAAAAGCAATTTCCTCCAATTAAAGAATTAGAGAATAAATAAATTTTCTAATGTGCTTTTTGGTTATTGAGTTAATGTTTTCTTACATAACTTAGGAGGCTGGGTGGGGAAAGATTAAATGAGTTGGAGATTAGGAAACTAGGTAATGTTTGATGGAGAGGTTGTTGGGCATGTGTGAATTTACAGCATCTCTGTAACTTGTATGGACACTTGTGCCAAAGGCAGTAAGTTTGCCTAACACATGGCAAGCACTTAGTTTAGTAAGTACGTAAGTGAAGAAATATCAGCATAGCTACTTATTATAGTTCTCTATTTAGTACTAAATATTTTCAGCAACTAACCAGTTATCTGTGATTCTAAATTAAATTGTTAAATCCTAGTTCCAGTTGTCCTGACTTTACACTAGCAATCTAAGTGCAGAATGTCTTAGTTGTGCTAGGCCATGCTGTTGAGCAGTGTCAAGATACTTACTACCTAGTACTTTATAGAAAAAAATCCTTGATCTGGAAACCACTGTTCTAACTCCTATTTTCAAAAGTTTCTGATTTTAAAACTTTTTTGTATGATTGTCAAGTTCTGACACTGTAGTCTCCCAGTAAGCTCTTACTTCAGAGAAACACTAGACACATAGAAAAGCAGTATTTTAACCCTGTGAAAAATGATATAAAAAAATGGACAGAGTCCAGAGTTTTCATTTTAAATAAAAAGAATATAGTGAGATAAACCAGTTTTTTTTATTAAGGTATTATTGATATACACTCTTAATGAAGGTTTCACATGAAAAAACAATGTGGTTACTACATTTACCCATATTATCAAGTCCCCACCCATACCTCAATGCAGTCACTGTCCTTGGGTGTAGTAAGATGCCACAGATTCACTGTTTGCCTTCTCTGTGCTACCCTGTTTTCCCCGTGATCCCCCACACCATGTGTACTAAACAAAATACCCCTCAATCCCCTTTTCCCATCCTCCCCACCCGCCCTCCCACACCCCTCCCTTTTGGTAACCATTAGTTCCTTCTTGGAGTCTCTGAGTCTGCTGCTATTTTGTTCCTTCAGTTTTGCTTCGTTGTTATACTCCACAAATGAGGGAAATCATTTGGTACTTGTCTTTCTCCGCCTGGCTTATTTCACTGAGCATAATATCCTCCAGCTCCATCCATGTTGTTGCAAATGGTAGGATTTGTTTCTTTCTTATGGCTGAGTAGTATTCCATTGTGTATATGTACCACATCTTCTTTATCCATTCATCTACTGATGGACACTTAGGTTGCTTCCATATCTTGGCTGTTGTAAATAGTGCTGCAATAAACATAGGGGTGCATATGTCTTCTTGAATCTGAGAAGTTGTATTCTTTGGGTAAATTCCAAAGAGTGGGATTCCCAGGTCAAATGGTATTTCTATTTTTAGTTTTTTGAGGAACCTCCATATTGCTTTCCACAATGGTTGAACTAGCTTACATTCCCACCAGCAGTGTAGGAGGGTTCCCCTTTCTCTGCATCCTCGCCAGCATTTGTTATTCTTAGTCTTTTCTATGCTGGCCATCCTCACTGGTGTGAGGTGATATCTCATTGTGGTTTTAATTTGCATTTCCCTGATGATTAGTGATGTGGAGCATCTTTTCATGTGTCTGTTGGCCATCTGAATTTCTTCTTTGGAGAACTGTCTCTTCATATCCTCTGCCCATTTTTTAATCGGGTTGTTTGCTTTTTGGGTATTCAGGCATGTTAAGCTCTTTATATATTTCAGATGTCAACACCTTGTGAGATATGTCATTTACAAATATGTTCTCCCATACTGTAGGATGCTTTTTTGTTCTGTTGATGGTGTCCTTTGCTGTACAGAAACTTTTTAGTTTGATGTAGTCCCATGAGTTCAGTTCATTTTTGCTTTTGTTTCCCTTGCTCAAGGAGATGCATTCAGGAAGAAGTTGCTCATGCTTATATTCAGGAGATTTTTGCCTATGTTGTCTTCTAAGAGTTTTATGGTTTCATGACTTACATTCAGGTCCTTGATCCATTTTGAGTTTACTTTTGTGTATGGGGTTAAACAATAGTCCAGTTTCATTCTCTTGCATGTAGCTGTCCAGTTTTGCCAACACCAGCTGTTGAAGAGGCTGTCATTTCCCCATTGTATGTCCATGGCTCCTTTATCATATATTAATTGACCATATATGGTTGGGTTTATATCAGGGCTTTCTAGTCTGTTCCATTGGTCTATGGGTCTGTTCTTGTGCCAGTACCAAATTGTCTTGATTACTGTGGCTTTGTAGTAGAGCTTGAAGTTGGGGAGCATAATCCCCCCAGCTTTATTCTTCCTTCTCAGGATTGCTTTGGCTATTCAGGGTCTTTTTTGGTTCCATATGAATTTTAGAATGATTTTCTCTAGTTCGTTGAAGAATGCTGTTGGTATTTGGTAGGAATTGCATTGAATCTGTAGATTGCTTCAGGCAGGTTGGCCATTTTGATAATATTAATCCTTCCTATCCATGAGTACGGGATGTGTTTCCATTTATTGGTATCTTCTTTAATTTCTCTCATGTGTGTCTTGTAGTTTTCAGAGTATAGGTCTTTCACTTCCCTGGTTAGGTTTATTCCTAGGTATTTTATTCTTTTTGATGCAACTGTGAATAGAATTGTTTTTCTGATTTCTCTCTCTGCTAGTTCATTGTTAGTGTATAAGAATGCCACAGATTTCTGTGTATTAATTTTGTATCCTGCAACTTCGCTGAATTCGAGATAAACCAGTTTTTAAAACACAGATGTTACTGGCTTAGGCCATTACCTGGGAAATACTAGGAATTGCTCTGAGGAAAATATTAAAGAATAGGAACTTATGCTTTAATTCATAATTTCATATAGACTTTGCCATGATGTGGAATGAAATTAAACCTTAGTATATTTTGTTTGTTTGTTGTCCTGGTTTTGTTTGAACTTTGAGATAGGAATGTTGAAAAATATCTAAGATTTTAAGTTGGTTTTTAAATTTCTTCCTTATTATGTTGACTACCAGTTATACCATTATTAAAGTTATCTTTTTGATTCACATTTTGTAGAATAACCAGGTTCTAGATTAGAATTATATAGGGTAAATTACGTAGAAACTCAAAACTGCAGTTTTCATTTATTTGTGGCTTTATTGTTTATGCTCTTTGGGCATCATCGTTTCCATGTAAACTGAAATTTTTAACGATATTTTATTGATATTTCAAAGCACTAATCTGAGAGCTGCATTTCATGAGTTGAAATAATAATCGTTAGCCCTAATTTTTTTCCCCTTTCCAGTTTGGTGGAGGTGTTTTTTTTCCCTTTTAGTAGTTTTTCCTGTACCAAGGCCTCTTCAAGTATCACAGATCAGCATGATCAGAGGTTAACATATTTTTCCTAATCTTTAATGTAGCCAGTTTTTGTGTTTTCTGATTACAGACCTTGCTTGCATGTACAAGTTATTTAGTCGTGTACCAAATGGTTTGAAGACAATGTGTGAATGTATGAGTTCCTATTTGAGGGAGCAAGGTAAAGCCCTTGTTTCTGAGGAAGGAGAAGGAAAGAACCCCGTTGATTATATTCAGGTCAGTAAATATAGAAGATTCTCTTTAAGTTTATGACAAAGTAGTTTTGACAAGTGGTAAAAAGGTCACTTTTACTAAGCTGTATATTATGTATTTTTGACTTTGTCCCAGGGGTAAATTAATATGTGTAATTATCCTAAATATTTTAGAATTTTGCAAAGTAGGCGTATTTATATTGGGTAGCCAGACTCAGCTGCTCTTTTCACTTACTAACCTATTTGATGAAGCCCTTATATGCCTTAGTGTTCATACACTTCCTGTGTAGGAAGAAAAACTGTTTGTTAGTTTTTGTTTCAAAATGGTTTTGCTTTCAATTAGTATTATGAATAAATTATGCTGCAGTTTTTCCATGTTTTACGTATAAATAAGAAGCTTTTTTTGAATATTTTTAAAACTCTTGTTGAATTCACCCATTAAGCAATGAAATGAAAATGAGTTGTAAACAAAACATAGAATCTATAAGTTTAATACTGAATGTACACATTTATCAGCAAAGTGAAAATCATCATACATGGTCACAAGTATATTGTTAATAGAAATATTATTAATAATATATCCTAAATTTCTTTTTTTTTTTTTAAAGGGCTTATTGGATCTGAAGAGTAGGTTTGATCGCTTCCTCCAGGAATCATTTAATAATGATCGGCTCTTTAAACAAACTATTGCAGGTGACTTTGAGTATTTTCTCAACCTCAACTCCAGGTCCCCTGAATACCTCTCATTATTTATTGATGATAAGCTGAAAAAGGGAGTAAAAGGGGTAAGTATAAATGTATGTGAAAACACATTAAATTTTATTTGTAAATATAAAATCAGTGTATTTTGTAAGTATGAAACTAAGCATACATTATTCTTTGCTGTACTGTGTACTTCACTTACATGTGTTCTGTGATCTTTAAAAAGGATTGTTTAAGTATCTGAAGTGGTAAGAAGTACTTTGCCATTTCCCTTAATGTGTAAATAAAAACAAAGAACTACATAGCCATAGTTACTAAACAGTCTACAGACAGTAAGAGTCAGATATGCTATAGAGATATAACTAGAAAACAGCTATCAGTAGCACAGAATGTTGTTTGCTGTCATCTGGTTCTGGGGTCTGTGTATCAAACAATACCTGGATGCCAAGAATTTGAAGGCATAAACTAGAATGACTATCAAAAAATAGTTTGAAAGCATATGCTGAAGCTCATTTTTAAGCCTTTATTACATATCTGGGACCTTGGAAGCTCATCTTAAGAATATTGTGATCACACATAAATTTTTTCTTTTTTTCTTAAACTTCATCTTGGAACTTATGAAGCAAAAAGGAAAAACAAATGGCTGTAGGTTCTCAGTCAGGCAGTTGCAACAAAGAAACAGGAAGAAGATGACCAAGGACACAGAATAGAAAAGACACATCTATTTGGTCTTCCATAATTTTTAATACAAGTTTAGTACCACCTGCACCAGCATCATCTTGCCCTTACTTAAAAGATAAGGGCAATGGACAAGGGGTCTTTTGACTCTTTTAATAACAAATGATTACCCTTCTTTGGCAAAATCTAGATTTTGACTGAGCTTATATGAAAATAAGCAGTCTTTTCGCTATGTAAGTTTCTACCCAAATATTGTGCAAAGGCATTGCAAGATTTTTGTGATTGAAATTTCACTGCATCTGTTCTAAGTCTGCCTTTAGTCCTGCTGTGTATCACTTTATGCCTCCATTTCAGCGGAGCCCTGGGGACTGAAACTCCACTCTAGCCCCAAATGAGGGCTGTGCTGGGTGAGGATGTGGGAGCTGTGCTAGTGCTGTCTGAAGTAGGAGGCTCTTTCTCAAACTGGTTCCCTCCTACTTAAGAGTTCTCAACCAGATAATTTGTTACCAAACAGTACTGGTTTTAAGTTGTAGATGAACTATGTGCTATTTTGGTAGAACTAAAATGTTTTAATTGTTAAATCTTCTTTTCATTGATTTTACAGCTAACAGAACAAGAAGTAGAAACAATATTGGATAAGGCAATGGTCCTTTTTAGGTTTATGCAAGAAAAAGATGTATTTGAACGTTATTATAAGCAACACTTGGCAAGGAGACTTCTCACAAATAAAAGTGTTTCTGATGACTCTGAAAAAAATATGATATCTAAGTTAAAGGTAAGGCATACATAAGTTGGAATGGAGTCTGTCCAACCAACTAATGTTTATCACATGATTATACACTAGTAGCATATGATTGGAAAATATTTTATTGATTTAAAATATTTTTAAATTAGCAAAGGTAGTTTTTTTTTGAGCAGACTATCATTCAAGTTCTGGGGCATTCAAAGTTGGCTGGTATTTCTCTTGGTATGACAGGATACATTCATGGAAATGGGGAAGGATTAGTACAAGGGAAACAATAAAGGGAGTATCACCGTATAGTTCTGTTTCACAAAGTGTGGTCCGTAGACTACCTGTACCCGTTACTGCCTGAGGTGCTTGTTAAAAACAGAGTTCTGGGTCCTACCATCAGGAAGGTATGTTGGAATCTGAAAGAGTCTGGGAATCTACATTATAAAATAGAATCCTTGGGTTATTCTTAAACACACTAAAGGTTGGTACCCACAGGTATAGAGCAACTCTTGGAAAGATTTAGAAAAGATGGCAGTAGCATGGAAGAGTTTATTTCTTTATACATTTCTCATTGAAAAATCCATAATTTATTTGTGTGTATTTGTGTTTTTCCTCCATAGACTGAATGTGGATGTCAGTTCACATCAAAACTGGAAGGAATGTTTAGGGATATGAGCATCTCAAACACAACTATGGATGAATTCAGGCAACATCTACAGGCAACTGGGGTAAGATTCTCCACGTATTTCTACTTTTAAATTAAACGTCTTTTTTTGTTTTTAATTGAAGTATTGTTGATAACATAATATTACATTGGTTTCAGGTATATGACATTGTTATTCATCAGTTCATGTAGTCTTCTGCAGTGGGCATTTTCATCCATTATCAGAACTGAATTGCTGGGCTCGGTTCCTTAAATGTCATGAGAGACAACATATGTATTGTTTGAGTGCTTTAAAAATCATTTCCCCCATATATGACCTCTTCTTTTAACTATCAATGTTAAAATACTTATTTCTTACTCTTTCTTCTAAAACTTAGTTTATCCTCCCTACATGAAGGAATGCACTGAAAATTTAATAAACAATGATTCTTCTGTTAGAACCATTAGGACAGGTGTCCTGAGTTTTAGTGCTCTTTCTTTCACTTTACCCCAGCACCCAGCATTGTGCTGTCGAAGACTTGTTTCCTAGCTGTCCTATGCCTCAGTCTTCTCATTCACATTTGTAAGATCAGCCTAAATGGGCCTGATATCTGATGAACTGAATATTTAAACACTAATAACTAGTGTGTTTTAAATGTGATTTTGTACTGTGACTCCTAAAAGGCAATAAGCTAGAACCTGTACAGCTTTGGAGTCCATTGGGGTTTTTGTGAGGATTCAGTGAAGTTCAGAATTTTGTTTCTTTTTTACTGTTTTTCAGCTTCACCTTTAACCTTAAGTTTAGAGAACTCAAGCTTTTCTTTGACATTTTCTCTCTCAAATAGTATATACTGCTTTGTAGTTAAGACATGGCACACCCATGAAGGAAACTTGGAGGTCTTTCCTTTTTAAGTATGAGATCGCTTCTACTGGTTCCACAGTCTCTTCACAAGTAAAATATGTGAAAATACTTAATTCTGTAGAAATGGGCATTTATATATATTAAGGCATTGCTAGGACTTCTGGTCCCTCTCCATTTTAAATAGTTGTATGATTTGCCTCATATTTGTAGTGTAGAAGGACTGAGAGCAGGAAAGATAAACATCTGTGGTAAATAGAAATTCAGGTGGGGAGAAACTGAATAATGTGATGATCCTAGATACTTTTGCTTTTTTAGATTATTTAGGGATTTATAACTTTATTCTAATACACTGATACATATTTTCATGTGATTCAGTTTTTTTCTGTTCATTCTTATTCTTCCACTAACTTTACATATATTGAGAGCTACAGGGAGATAACTAGTCAGAATAAATACTCTGTTGAAACTACCTGTAAAGGAAGGTAGTTTTAAGTATTGTTGAAAATTACCTGGCCTGTGATTTTGAAGCCCCTTTGACAAGAAAATTAGGTTCTTTGCTCTTGACTACTTTGTTGCGGTTGTCTCATTTAAAAAGAGGGAGAGAATGATTATTCAACATAATGATTTCATCAGATCTGTTTGCCTTTCAGTTGTTTAAAGTTTGTGATTTTTCCAGACTTTAATCTTGATTGTTCAGACATGTCTTTCACTCTGGTGGAGTATTTGTTTAGTAATTTGTTAGCTACAGTAAGGAGAGTGCTTATCAAGAAGCTCAGTTTTTTCTGATAATTTGGTTGCAGCTTCCACTTAACTATAAAGCCGCTATTTACAAGGAATTATTGGCTTTTTTATAATTGTTTATGCCAAGGACCTTAAGCTCTAAATTTCCTAAACCTTAATCTGCATTAGACAGATTTGATGAAAAGTGACAGATTAATCAAAACAGATCTTGAGCTTACTAAAATCTTTGAGCCCTTTTAAAATATCACCACTCCTGGCAGCTGATGATTCTTTGCAACTTAAAGGTTCTTGGTCTGTTGAAATATACCAAGAGACTGGCTCTTCACTTTCTTTTAGAAGTCATAAAATAAGTACTTTCTCAAAATTCTAAATGATAATTGTGGTATATTTTATTTAGATAAATCTTAAGCTGAAAGAAATTTAAGTATTTGTCCATTTTTTCCTGTGTTTTTATTTTTAAAACAGGGACAGAGTAAGGAAAACCATCTTACAATCATATTTCTGTTTATATCACAAATCATATCATATCCTAACAGACTTTTCCGGTACCTCTGTCTGTGTATTTGCCCCTGTCATGTGCTATCTGAATATAGGCCGAGTGGCCTCAAAATATTGCTAAGATAGTTAGAGAAGATAACAAACTTCTAATAATAGTTTTTTAAGGGTTTTTTTTTTCCTTCCATTTACTTCATCAAGTGTTTTCTTTGCAAAGCATTGTTCTAGCACTGGGTATACACAGCAGAGAACAAAATAGATACAAATTCTGCTATGATGGAGCTTACATTCTGATCTGGGAGACAGATAATGAACCAGATAAATAAACATAGCACCTTAGCTGCTGATAGGAGATACAGAGGAAATCTGCAACAGGGAAAAGTGGTTAGGGAAGGCCTCCTTTTAAAAAAAAAATGACATTTTGAGCAAAGACTTGAATATTAAGAAATTGTGTGGATATATGGGAGAAAGATAAAAAGACTTCATTGTCTAGGATGTATCAAATCAAGTTGTGACCCCCCCCCACTCACAGTCCCCAATTTCGACAAGTACAAACAGTTCTCCAACTTGCTCTTTTCATCCTCTGAGAATCTCTGCTATGATCATCTCTCCTATGCATCATCTAAGATTTCTAGTTGTAGTTTTTCTAAAGTGGAGTAAACAATTAGTAGATATGTGGGGAGAAATCTGAGTGTGGAATACTTCTTTATAGTATAGACTCAATTCCTCTCTTTTAAGAATCTGTTATCACCAAATCATGAAGGTTAGATAAAAATGGAGTAATGGTTTAAAACAAGTTGTGAATATCAATAATAAAGATAATACTTCACCCTTAAAAATTCCTATTGGTACACTTTGTTTTCTTAAAAATTAAATTTCTTCAAAGAATAAATAATTGTGACAGTAATGCTAACGTACATTTTCCAGAGGTAGTCATACATTATACAAATACTTAGATCACCTACTATGTAGAACTGGATATACAGTGTCCCATGCAGAGGCTGTTAAAATGTGAACTATGTGTAAAAAACAAGTTTGGTCAATGTAGTTGAAATGTGAATGGGATATTAGAAATACGTTGTTTGTGTGTTAAGATGGTTTAAAAGATTTAAAAGCTGAGATAAAAGGTGCTATCCTAGAAACTTTCTTTAAAATGATGGTGGTATACGATCCCTTGATATTTATCTGAAAATTAGCTTACAAGCCAAAATTTTACACTTCTCAGTGACACCAGTAAGACTTTGTTCATATGTGTAGAGTTATCCTTTGATTAGTATTTTATAAAGCCAACAATGTAAGCAATAATTATAAATATTTGCCAAGATAGTTAAAATTTAGAATACACTGGGATGGGTCTAACCTTTAAGAAGATTTATGTGCTAGATACTGGACATGGAGCTAACTACTTAGATAACTCTAACACAGTGTCTGTGGAATGGGTAACAAATCCTAGTTAATTGGGGGGCGTATCTCTTTCTCTTCTACACAGGTATCTTTAGGTGGTGTTGACCTCACAGTCCGGGTGCTCACGACAGGATACTGGCCCACTCAGTCAGCCACACCAAAGTGCAACATCCCACCAGCCCCAAGACATGCTTTTGAGATATTCAGAAGGTAAACAGAAATACAACTTGTTTTTCTGAGTGCAAATAATTGTTCAAAATTGAAACAAATTTGAGCATTGGTAATGTCCCTTATTGAGGCTATAGTCAATTTTTTAACCTCATGTTCTAAAGGAGAAGTTATTATCCGTATGCTTTTTAATTTGTAAGGAAGAGCTGTATACATTCTTTTCAGAGGACTATTAATGTCTTTTCTTCAGCATTCAATGCATGGTTAAGAGTATATTTTGTGTTGTTGATGTCTGCCAGTGGCTTAGGGTGAATTGATTACGAAGAAAGGTGGTCTTAAGAACAGTAGTGACTGAGCAACAGGCCAGGGGCAAGTGTACCAGTAGAAATTATTTAGTATGCTATGTTTATCATTTAATACCTAGCTAAATCACTTCGGTCTTTTTCCCTCTATCTCCCTCTCTCTCCTCCCTCCTTTTAGTGTTTCGTTTTCTGTAAGTAACTGGAGCTGAGCTTGATTCCTAAGATTTCCTTTAGCTTTTAAAGTTTCCCTTACAGACACGTTTGTTAAAGTTGTTATCCTGTAGTTATAATTTCCCATGTATAAATTGTATGATTCTCTGAAACCTGATTTGATTTGCTGAAGGTTTTACTTAGCCAAACACAGTGGCCGACAACTCACGCTCCAGCATCATATGGGTTCTGCAGACCTCAATGCCACCTTTTATGGACCAGTTAAGAAGGTAAAAATTGATAGTTTGAACATATTTATATTAAGTAACTTAAAAGTAGTCTGTAGAACTGATGTGTCGATTTTGTGGATGTGGACAATTATTAAAAATAATTTTTAGTAATTATTAAATAGAATAGGGCATATTTTTCTGTTTCAAATATTAAATGGGGGAAACTTAGCCCTTTGATTTACTTACTTCTATTCCTTCAGTTGCTAACTTAATTTGACAGTATAAAGACTACACCAGCAATCTTCCTTAAGGAAAAAATAATAGATAATTATTACAAACATTTTATTTATAAGATTAGACTTGAAATAGTATTGCATAAAATAAAACATAAGTTGATTTGAGTGGATACAAAGCTGTGAGTCTTTTTAAATTCTCAGTATCCTGTAATCCTTATTTCCAATAAATAAAAATTAGGAAAGTTAACACTTGAGATTTGTGAGATGTACAAAATGTTACTAAAGCGATTATTTAAAAATTAACAATATTCTAGTGAATTGCCTTATTTTTACAAAGTGATTGCTTTTTCATATCTAAAATCATGAGGTTTAGGGTAATAATTTACTTGTTGCTGCAGTCATTGGCCTTAAAATAGAAAAATAATAAAAAAACTATAAAAACATTAAAGAAAAACATGGAAGTTGTCATCTAGGCAGAAAATAACAGTTTTGTTCTATATTTTAAATATAGCCTTACTAGTTTTATATGATATTATTGGAAATGTCTATACATATTCTAATTTTTATATTTAATTAAAATGTGAAATACTCTTTAAAATTCATTTAGGTGAATAATGTTTGACAGTATTATATATTTAAATGTAAGTAGGAAGGTCATACTAAAGAACTTAGCTTTTAATTATTGCTCATTTTTGTTTTAAAGGAGAGATTTTTTTCCTAAACAATCATGTTATATTTTGAAGTTTTATTAAACAGATCAAATAGGTCTTAAAAACAATTCAATTGTTAATTATTGAAGATGTAAATTTCTACTTCGTACTTCATAAATTACAGAGCAGGAACAGACTTTAAAGAGGACAGTTTTTTTTATTTCCCCTGTCCTCTGTGGTTAATTTGATCTCATCCTGTGATTAGACCACACAAAAAGCTAACCTTTCAGTTTTGGTGGTGGTATGACAGTGATGTCTTATAAGTCTATCATTATCTGATTGGGTACTGTTAAAATAATTTTAGCTCTAAATATAAGGAATTGTTGATTCATTACTTGCTTAGAATATTAAAATGCTCACAATGGGGGGAAAAAGGGAGTCCTAAAGAAAGAATTTGTGTGTGCATGTGTGTGTGTGTACTATTCATATACATTTTTTAACATTTCCTTTTTATATAGGACTAAGTTGCATAGTTTTGTTGAAGTGGGGGGTTGGACTTCACAGTGTTTGTTTTTCAAACGTGTTGTTAATTATCCAGGAAATAATTATGTCTTATTTATAATTTTTTAAAACTGAAACAGGAAGATGGATCTGAAGTTGGTGTTGGAGGGGCGCAAGTAACTGGCTCTAATACACGGAAGCACATACTGCAAGTTTCTACTTTCCAGATGACCATATTAATGCTTTTTAATAATAGGGAAAAATACACATTTGAGGTATGAGTTGGTTATATAAATTTTAACCAGTTGTTTCTAATTCCCACCTGTTAGTTGAGTCTTTTTTATTTGAGTAACTTTTAGGGTTATTATTTCCATATTATTCTTATTATTTGAGTAATCTTTGAGTACCATTTGAGAAAA
>JAVSCE010013603.1:0-58435 GCA_032199065.1 Smutsia gigantea | reverse complement strand
ATCCTTATTTTCTTTTCTGACATCCACTTATATTTTTTCTGTCCAATCAGTTTACACACATTCTTAATATAAAAGGGTTAAAAAATGAAATGTTATTGTATTCAAAATGGACATGATTGAATATATATTTTATAAAATGTCATTTCAAATAAACTACAAATATAAAATTAAAATTTTAAATTATTTTCATTTGTGCTTTCAAATATAGTTCACATACAGTTTTCAGAAAGCTGTTTCCTTCTGAAATATGTTAGCATAATTTCGGCCATTTTAATGACAAAATACAAACTATTAGTTTATATAAATTTTTATATAAGTCATTTGAATAAAGCTAAAATTTAATGAATTAAGTCTCATCAATATAAATTTCAAAAATTAAACTATTGACAACTCTAACATTCAATAGCTACCTTTTTGCCAAATATCAGCATCAGGCTTCATGTATATGACAAGAAGTGCATATACAAACTTTGAGAATAATATGAAAGTTTGCATGCTCTATTGATTCATGAGTGTCTTTGAATTCACAGATAAGAACCAAAGAAAATGGGTGCTTGTTAATACTTGAAAATAATGTCACAGAAATCTGTTATACAATAATCTATTGCATATATGCTCTCCAGACAAAGGACCTGGTGCATTCATTAGTTTTCTCTCTTACCTAAATGCTTCTGTGGGTGAAATTCCTTCCCACATCCAAAGTAGTTATCTAAATCTGTGTATATATGTTTCCTCTGTCCCTTCCTCCCTCTCTTTGTCTCTCTGTTCTACAGATTGTCTTGAATCAGTCATTGTGTAGATAATTTGAAAATGTTCATTTTGTAGTTGTGTCCCTTCCTGAGTTTCTCACTGAGATTTAAGTCCCTCTATTTTCATGCTTTGGAATGCAGGGAAGTCCTCAATTTGTTTGTAACAGTATAATGGCTTCAATTAGTATTTTCAGCCTGGAATGTTTGTACTGTAACTGAAATCTCTTAGTTTGAAGGACATTCACAGAGCTCCACCAGAACTTCTCTGAGGCACTTTAACCTGAATACAGTTAAGGATGTTTTGGGTCTGGTTGTTTCTGTACCTGTAGCCAGAGTTGGCCAAAATATTAATACTAGAGGCAAGGGTTGGGAGTGAAGCAGAGATAAACATGTTTAGTAATGTTATTAGTGCCTGTTCCCTAGTACTATATGTCCAGATGGAAATAGCAGCTTTAAGCTATACTTTCTGAGCAAGCAAGGAACAGAAAAAAATATCACAGGTTAGGAAATCCTGCTATGGAAATGTTAGAAAAGCCACCGGGTACAAAATAATTTTAGCTCGACTTAAAAGGTGAAGAAGGAATCATTTGGCTTAAAAGTTAGGTGTATTTCCTCTTTTTTAACTATCTTAATTCTTTAAGTGTTAAATATCCAGGCCAGAAATGTGATCTACTCATGCACGTTTCCAGTATTAATTAGTTATTAAATATTAATGCAATATTAATCCCTTAGTTTGATTCATATTTTATCTACACAGAGTTTTAATTTTTTTTGGCACCTGTGCCATGCTAAAAGTAGGCAAAATATGAAAGCTTGCAAATAAATAGAAAAATGTTGGAATGTTACCCCTCTTTAAGTGTGTCAGATTACTTACCTATATCAGAAAGGCCCTTAGAACATTCAAGTTGTTCATTACTGCTTGACCCATTCTACATAGAACTTACGGTGATTTTTGTATTTTGTAAAATTCCAGGTCTGCAATAGTAATTCATTTTGCCTTTATTTCAAATACACTATTTTCTTTCTTTTTGAAATACTACTAATAAAAGTAGATTGAAACATAGCAGCATTGTTGGCAAAAAAGACTTTATTAAGTGTTTGGTTTTATTTGTTATAGAACATGAGAAGCAGCGGTTATGCAAGAGCACCAATTATATGAATTTGCATTTCAAAGTGAAATGGTTTTATAATGAATATGTGCGGGAACTTCCTGCCTTCAAGGATGCAGTTCCTGAATACTCCTTGTTAGTAGTGGTTTTCACGCTTACGTTTGTTCTCAATTCATACTCCTGTAAAAGTACACCTAAATTATACAGCCCTAAAGTCTCTTCACATAGTTTTCATTTGAATGCAGGCATCTCTATTGTAAAATTAACATTAAATGATTTTCATGTCTTTGGGAACCATCTTTAATGGAATGATGTTGCATTTTTCAGTATGCTTTATTTGGCTTTTCAGCACAAAGAGAAATACATGACAGGATATAACTCATATCATGGTATTACTTCCTGTAAAAGTGCTTGAACTCATATTTTGTTGAGAAAATAGGGTGCTTAAATATTGATCGATCAGATTTTCCCTTCAATTAAACTGAAAACTGTCTTAGAAATTCATGTTTTAAAATAGAAGCCTTTATTAAATAGGCAACATTTCTTTAAATATGTCTATCAAATACATTTGTAATCATATAATAAAATTTGCAATGCTTTGCATTTGATATTTGTCAGAATTCTATTTTATTCTTTTTGTGAGGGATCTTCCATATGTCAAGTACCATGCCAAGTGCCATAGGATAATAGTAAATAAGATAAAAATCTGACCCTGGAAGGAGGTTATTTCACAAGAAGATATTGATAAATACACAAATTATGATAAAATAAGGCCAAAATAAAATAAGTACCACTTCAAAGAGCACAAGCAAAGTGTAGTGGTATCTCACAAAAGGGAAACACTGCCCCTATTTGGGGGAAACTACACAATATGGATGGGGTTGCATTTGATGTCGACTTTGAAAGTTTGGTCAAGTTATGGCAAGAAAATGAAGAAAAACTGCTTTAAGAAGGAAAGTAGGCAACCTAAGTGTCCATCAGTAGATGAATGGATAAAGAAGATGTGGTACATATATACAATGGAATATTATTCAGCCATAAGAAGAAAACAAATTCTACCATTTGCAACAACATGGATGGAGCTAGAGGGTATTATGCTCAGTGAAATAAGTCAAGCTGAAAAAGACAAATACCAAATGATTTCACTCATATGTGGAGTATAAGAACTAAGGAAAAAGAAAAACTGAAGGAACAAAAGAGCAGGAGACTCACAGAACCCGAGAACGGACAAATAGTTACCAAAGGGAAAGGGACTGGGGAGGATGGGTGGGAAGGGAGGGGTAAAAGGGAAGAAGGGACATTACGATTAGCAGATGTAATGTTCAGGGGGCACGGGGAGGGCTGTACAACCCAGAGAGGACAAGTAGTGACTCTATGGCATCTCACTAAGCTGATGGACAGTGACTGCAATGGGGATGTGAGGGGGCGAACCTGAGGAAGGGGGTAGTGTAATCGCCATAATATTACTCATTTAATTGTAGATTAATGATATCAAAATAAACTTAAAAAATCCTATCTCTACACATAAAGATCAAGATAATTCCTTATGATCTCTCCTTCAGTTCAGGCTAAGGGAAGATCAATAGATGACATTTAGAATAAAATTTTTCATTTTTCCAGATTGAAAAAAAAATAAGGAAAGTAACAAGCATAAATTATGGAGGTAGATATGGGCTATGGCCCATGGGAAATAGTGTCTTTCCTGTGAATAGTGGCATTTACAAAATGAGTAGAATATAATATAGGAAAAGTATTTTCAAACATGATCATTATAAAGAAATGCTGTGAAGCTTGTACCACATTCATTTGACATTTTGGGTGTTGGAAAATGCAGAGAATGCGGGATAAGGAAGACATTTAGTAGGTAATGAGTAGTGTAATGGTGAGATTAGAACAACCCTTTAATAGAACTGTTCTCATAGAAATATAAAAGATAGAATAGGATTTTGGACAAGTTAAAAGGCTATACAAATAGTAAAGTGATTGAACTAAGAATATAAAGAATGAAGATATGTGGAAAAGTAATTTTGAGTGTAGAATTCACACAATTTGTCAACTAAATACAATGGATGAAAGAGGGAAGAGTTAAATACGAGCATGTGTGTCTAGCAGTTGGTAGTATCAATGACTTCGAATAAGGAAGTGAAAAAATATGCTATTTGTCAGAGACTGCCTCTTCTCGTTCTGTCTAGACTAAACTACCCTAGCATCAGACCAACATGCCCACTGGAGACCAAATATAAAGGCTGAGAAAAATTAAACAGCATTATTATTCAAGGCAACCAGGAATTGAGAAGCCACATTTCCTGAGAAAAGAGAAATGTATTAATGTGAACCTTGTATTTGCTGTTGTTTCTTTGTCATCTACACTACACCCATGCATTTGCCAGTTTGCAAACAGGTAATGATGTCCAGAGAGCAGTAGCCCAGAGATGGGCTGGAGAAACAAATACTGGTGTTCAGGGATATGGAGGCTGCTTGGTATTGTGGAACCAAGAACCTCTCTAGAGAAAGGAGAACTACAGAGAAGTGGGTGTAACACCCTGCATGCAGTTTCTCTTTGAGGTATTTTTTTTTTATTTCTAATCTGCTCACATGTGAAGAGTGAGGCAGAAATATATAAGGCAGGCATTAAGAGATTAAAAACTAAACAGAGACTTTTGTAGTCTCACAATGCTGGGGAGACAAAAATTAGAGGTCAAGTCGTCCGAAGTAAAAAGGAGCGTGATAAATACCCCAGGCTTTCAGGTGAGTTTCCCCCAAAGGGCTCTGCCATAGTAATAAGGGCAAAGTGAAAATAGCCTACCCTAGAATCCTGCCTTGTCTAGGATCATGGTGATCTCATTGCATTCTGTATAAAAGGAGAGATTTAGATCCTCTCTAAAGGAAATGATCAACCAAAGGTTCCATACTTTTCCGTAGACAGTATAATAGTCAACAAAAAATTAAAGACTGCTGGGCAACAGGACCAAATGACTAGAATCCAAGAGAAAAACAGATATTTGACTTTTCAGATATGGACTTTGATGTATACTTCAAAATGTAGTATCTGAACTGAGAAATGGAATCTATAAGAAAAACACAATAATGAAATTAGGACTATAGACTTCTGACGAAAAAATGGCAGAGTAGGCATGCAAAGAGAAACCTCCCACATGCACACCTAGGAAGCAACTAGAGCAAAAACAACTAACCCTGAAAATGACCTGAAGACTGCAGAAGAGCCCATATACACCTGGTGAAGAAAAGAAGACCACACAGAGAAGGGTAAAGTGGCAGAGTTGTGATCAACCAGGAGCCAAATGCTTCCCCCATCGTTGAATGTAGGGCATGGAGAAAGGAATGGAGTTGGGTAGGGATTAGTGATCAGAAACTCTGAATACCTGCTCTGAAGATCTGTCATGGGAACAAAAGATCATATTGTGGTGGTCTTTGGTGATTAATCGGGCTGGAAACAAGAGACAGCTGGAACACTCTGGGAGGTTGAGACACCTTCCACTTGAGAAGGATAGGCATGCTCCAGCAGTCCCACTGAGATCCAGTACACAGGCCTCAGTTTGAAATTTCTGCTAGCAGAGAAAATGGTGCCAGAATAGTGGAGGTTGGAAGGAGCTCTTTCCACAGGAAAAAGGACAAGTGGACAATGTTACCAAAGCCCTCACAGCCCATCTTGTTGGAAGCTCAAGGGAGCCACAAACTCTCCAATCCCCACTGGCCACTAAGCACAAAGGCACTTCGCTGTTTACCTTTCCATCTGCCAAGTCTGTACCACCCAGCAGCTGTCCGACTCTCCTGCCTGCCAGGGAGAGGGATGTTTTTCCAGCTTTCCTGGGCCACCGTTAGACCAACTAGGGAGATGCCAACAGGAGCAAGCTCCAAATATTCCTTCTTCCTCACTGGGAGCCCTGCCTTGTGCCATGCTCTGCTGCACAATAAGCCCACTGACACCATCTGCCCACAGCTACTGCCTTCACTGAATGGCATGCAGGGAAGCGTAGCCCACAATGATCCCAGCAGAAGTGTTGTGGCATGGCTCACTAAGGGCCTCTGCTGACTGAGATCAGCCACCGCTATCACACAGGCATAAAGGTAGCCCTGCCCCCAGTCCAACAAGAGCAACTGTGGTTCCAGGCACAGGTGAGCAAAGAGTAATGAACTTCTGGGTACCACAGGATGCCTTCTTTATAAAGCCATTTCTCTCTAGATCATGAGGCATAGAAGAACTCTCCAATAAAAAGAAAGAAACACAGACAAAGTAAGGAGGCAGAGGAATATGTTTTAAACAAAACAGCAGATAAGGCACCAGGAGGAAAACTAAATGAAACAGAGATGACCAATCTTCTTGAAAAAAATACAAAATAACATAAATAATGCTCACTCATCTGCAGAAACCTATTGACAATCTCAGACAGGACCTCAACAAAGAGATGGAATATTTGAATAGAGTCACTCAGACCCGAAGAATACAGTAACTGAAATAAAAAATACAATGGAGGGAATGAATAATACATTTCTGCAAGTAGAGGAGACAATGAGATGGAAATTAGAGAACAGGTAAACAATGAGGCTGAGAAACAGAGAGAAAAAGGAATTTCTAGAAACGAGTTTGCTGAGAGCTGTGTGACAGCTCCAAATGAAACAATATTTTTACAAAAGGGTACAAGAAGGGGATGAGAGAGACACAGGAGTATAAAGTCTCTTAGAAGAAATAATTGCTTAAAATTTTCCCAATCTGGGAAAGGAAATAAACACTCAGGTCATCGTAGCACAGATAGCCCCTTACAAAAGGAACCTGAGGAAGACAACACCGAGACATACATATAGTAATTAAAATGGTAAAGATTAAGGATAAAGAGACGATATTGAAAGCATCTAGAGAGAGGCAAAAAATTACTTATGAGGGCAGACCCCTAAGGTAATCAGCAGGTTTCTCAGCAGAAACTTAATAGGCCAGTAGGGAATAATAGTATGAAATACTTAATGTATTTAAGCAGAAGGACCTTCAACCAAGATTCATCTACCCAGAAAGATTATCATTCAAAATTGAAGGAGAGATTAAAAGTTTCTCACTTAAACAAATGTTAAAAAAGTTCATTAATATGAATCTGGGTTTACAGGATATGTTAAAAGGACTTCTGTATATGGGAAAGCTCTTAAGCCTAAACATTTTTCATCAGTGAAAATAAACTGTTAGTAAATGTAGATCAATTATTAACTAAGCAAGTATGGAGTGTGGAAAAAAGTGGAAAAAAACAAAAGTAGTAAAATCAACTATACAAAAACTCAGTGAGGTATATACAAATAAAATGTGGATTATGACATATAATACACAAAATGAGGAAGAATAAGAAGATGAAAGAAGTGATTTTAGACTGTGTTTGAAATAGAGAAACCAAGTACAAACTGTTATAGTTTAGGAAACTATCTATGATCCTTATGGTAACCACAAATCTTAAGGCTGTAATAGATACAAAAAACCTTTAAAAAAAGAAATCCAGTCACAATACAAAAGAAAACAATCAAATAACAACAAAATAATATAAGAGAGGAACTACAAAAACAACCAGAAAACAATTAATAAAATGGCAATAAATACATGTCTATCCATAAATATCTTAAACGTAAATGCACTAAATACTCCAATAAAAAGAAACGGAGTGGCAGAATAAAGAAACATGACCTAGCTAAATGCTGTCTACAAGAGACTCATTTCAGACCTAAGACATACGTAGAGAGAAAGTGAAGTGATGGAAAAACAGATGCAAATAATAAAGAGGAAAAAAAGTGTAGCCGTTCTTGTATCAGACAAAATAGATTTCAAAACAAAGTAATAAGACAAAGAAGGACATTACACAGTAATAAAGAGATCAGTCCTATAAGAGTATATAACCATTATAAATATCTATGCAGATAACATAAGTGCACCTAAATACATAGAACATCTACTAACAGAACTAAAGGGATAGACTGCAACTTAATCATATTAGGGGACTTAACACACCATTTATATCAATGGACAGATAATCAGACAAAAAATAAATAAGAAACAGAGGCACTGAACAAATGGATCAGTGGACCAATGAAAAGATTAAAGAAGAAATTAGGCAATACATGGAGACAAATTAAAACAAAAAAACAACAGTTCAAAATATGTGGGACACTTACAAAAAAGGTTCCAAGAGGGAAATACACAGCAACACAGGCCTACTTCTAGAAAACAGAACAGTCCCAAATAAACAGTCTAAAATCACAACTAAAGAAACTAGGAAAAGAAGAACAAATGAAACCCAAAGTTAGTAAAAGGAGGGACTTAATAAAGATCAGAGCAGAAAAAAATAAAACAGTAGAAAAAATCAATGAAACCAAGAGCTGTTTCTTTGAGAAGATAAGACAAAATAAATAAACCTCTAGCCACCTATCAAGAAAAAAACAGGACACATATAAAATCAGAAATTAAAAAGAAGTTAAAACTAATACCAAAGAAATACAAAAGTTAGAGAATTCTGTGAAAGATCAAATGTCAATAAATTGGACAACACAGAAAAAAAGGACAATTTCGTAGAAAAGTACAACCTTTCAAGACTGAACAAGGAAGAAACAGAAAACCTGAACAGATGAATTACCTAACAAAATTGAATTTGTAATTTAAAAACTCCCAACAAACAAAAGTCCACTACCAGATGGCTACACAGCTGAAATCCACCAAACATTTGGTGAGGAGCTAACTCGTTCTTCTTAAAGTATTCCCAGAAGTAGGAAAGGAGTGAAAACTTACAAACTCATTCTGAGGCTAACATCACCCCAATAACAAAATCAAAGACACTAAAAAAAAAATTCTAGACCAATATCCCTGATGAAGGAAGATGCAAAACCTCTCAACAAAATATGAGGAAATGAAATTTCAAAATACATCAAAAGGATTATCCATCATAACCATGTGGGATTTATTCTAGGGATGCAGGGATGGTACAATATTTGCAAGTCAATCAATGTGATATGGCACATTCAAAAAAATAAGGATAAAAACCACATCATCACCGGACAGAATATAAGACAAAGAGGCACTGAACAACACACTAGAACAGGTGGACCTAACAGACATCTACAGAACTCTACATCCAAAAGCAAAAGTATACACATTCCTGTCAAGTGCACATGGAACATTTTCCAGAATAGACCACAAACTAGGCCACAAAAAAGACCTCAGTAAAGTCGAAAATATTGATATTCTACCAACCAACTTCTCAGATCATAAAGGTATTAAACTAGAATTAAACTTTAGAAAGAAAACAAAAAGGCTCACAAATACATGGAGACTTAACAACATTCTCCTAATTAATCAATGGGACAAAGACCAATCGAAACAGAAACCAAAGAGTATATGGAGACAAATGAAAACAACAATACAAATCCACAGTTTCTGGGGTTTACAACAAAGGCAGTTCTAAGAGGAAAGTATATTGCAATACAGGCCTATCTAAAGAAAGAAGAACATTCCAAAATGAATAGTCTAAAGACACAATTACTGATATTGGAAAAAGAAGAACAAATGAGACCCAAAGTCACCAGAAGGAGGGACATAATAAAGATCAGAGAAGAAATAAATAAAATTGAGAAGATCAAAACAATACAAAAAATTAAAGAAACAAAGAACTGGTTCTTTGAAAAAATAAACAAAATAGATAACCCCCTAGCCAGACTCATTAAGAGAAAAAGAGAATCTACACACAAAAACAGATTCAGAAATGAGAAAGGAAAAATGACGCGGATCCCACAGAAATACAAAGAATTATAAGAGAATACTAGGAGAATCTATATGCTAAGAAGTTGGAAAACATAGAAGAAATGGACAATTTCTTAGAAAAATACAACCGTCGAAAACTGACCAAACAAGAAACAGAAAACTAAACAGACCAAACACCAGCAACGAAATTTAATTGGTAATCAAAAAACTACCCAAGAAAAAAAACCGGAAGAGATGGATTAACCTCTGAATTCTAAAAGACGTATAAAGAAGAAATAACACCCATTCTCCAAAAAGTTTTTCAAAAAATAGAAGAGGAGGGAATACTTCGAAACTCACTCTATGAAGCCAGCATCATTCTAATACCAAAAGCAATAAAATACCTCACCAAAAAAGAAAACTGCAGACCAATATCCCTGATGAACGTGGATGCAAAAATACACAGCAAAATATTGGCAAATCGAATTCAAAAAAAAAAATCAAGAGGATCATACACCATGATCAAGTGGGATTCATCCCAGGTATGCAAGGATGGTACAACATTCGAAATTCCATCAACATCATCCAACACAACAGCAAAAAGAAAAAAAAACACATGATCATCTCCATAGATGCTGAAGAAGCATCTGACAAAATTCTGCATCCATTCTTGATTAAAACTCTCAAGAAAATGGGTATAGAGGGCAAGTACCTGAACATCATAAAGGTCATATATGACAAACCCGCAGCTAAAATCATACTTAACCCTGAGAAGCTAAAAGCTTTTCACCTAAGATCGGGAACAAGACAGGGATGCCCACTCTCTCCACTGTTATTCAACGTAGTCCTGGAGGTCCTAGCCATGGCAATCAGACAAACAAAGACATACAAGGCATCCATATGTGTAAAGAATAAGTCAAATTGTCACTGTTTGCAGATGACGTGACATTGTACATAAAAAAACCCTAAAGGCTGAACTCCAAAACTACTAGAACTAATATCTGAATTCAGCAAAGTGGCAGGATACAAAATTAACACACACAAATCTGTTGCTTTCCTAAACACTAATGATGAACTAACAGAGAGAGAAATCAGAAAAACAATTCCATTCACAATTGCGTCAAAAAGAATAAAGTACCTTGGAAAAAACATAATGAAGGAAGTGAAAGACCTGTACTCTGAAAACTACAAGACACTCCTAAGAGAAATTAAAGAGGACACTAACAAATGGAAATTCATCCCATTCTCTCAGCTAGGAAGAATGAATATTGTCAAAATGGCTATACTACCTAAAGCAATCTACAGATTCAATGCAATCCCTATCAAAATACCAACAGCTTTCTTCAATAAACTGGAACAAATTATTCTAAAATTCATATGGCACCACAAAAGACCCCAAATAGCCAAAGCAATTCTGAGAAGAAAAAATAAAACAGGGGGAATTATGCTCCCTGACTTCAAGCGCTACTACAAAGCCACAGTAATCAAGAAAATTTGGAGTTGGCACAAAAACAGACCCACAGATAAGTGGAATAAAATAGACAATCCAAACATCAACCCAAACACACAGAGTCAATTAATATTTGATAAGGGAGCCTTGGATATACATTGGGGACATGACAGATTCTTCAGCAGCTGGTGTTGGAAAACTGAACAGCTACGTGGCAGAGAATGAAACTGGACTGCTGTCTAGCCCCATACACAAAGGTAAACTCAAGGTGGATCAAAGACCTCAATGTAAGTCATGAAACCATAAAACTCTTAGAAAAAAATATAGGCAAAAATCTCTTGGACATTAACATTAGTGACTTCTTTATGAACATATCTCCCCAGCCAAGTTAAACAAAAGCAAAAATGAAGAAGTGGACTATATCAATCTGAAAAGTTTCTGTACAGTAAAGGACACCATCAGCATAACAGAAAGACATCCTATAGTTTGGGAGAATATATTCATAAATAACGTATCCGATAAGGGGTTGACATTCAAAATATATAAAGAACTCATGCACCTCAACATACAAAAAGCAAATAGTCCAATTAAGAAATGGGCAGAGGACATGAATAGACACTTCTCCAGAGAAGAAATTCTGATGGCCAACAGGCACATGAAAATATGCTCCACATCGCTAATCATCAGAGAAAGGCAGATTAAAACCACAATGAAATATCACCTCACACCAGTGAGGATAGCCAACATCCAAAACACAAACAACAACAAATGTTGGTGAGGATGTGGATAACAGGGAACCCTCCTACAGTGCTGGTGGGAATGCAAATTAGTTCAATGACTGTGGAAAGCAGTATGGAGGTTCCTCAAAAATCTCAAAATATAAATACTATTTGACCCAGGAGTTCCACTCCTAAGAATTTACCCTAAGAATGCAGCAGCCCAGTTTGTAAAAGACAGATGCACCACTAGGTTTATCACAGCACTACTTACAATATCCAACAAATGGAAACAGTGTAAGTGTCCATCAATAGATGATTGGATAAAGAAGAGGTGGCACATATACACAATGGAATATTATTCAGCCATAAGAAGAAAACAAATCCTAGCTTTTGCAACATGGATGGAGCTAGAGGGTATTATGATCAGTGAAATAAGCCAAGCCGAAAAAGACAAGTACCAAATGATTTCACTCATACGTGGAGTATAAGAACATAAAAAAAAAAACTGAAGCAATAAAACAGCAGCAGACTCACAGGCCCAAAGAATGGATTTATAGTTACCATAGGAAAAAGGACTGGGAGCGATGGGTGGGAAGGGAGGCACAAGGGGGGAAAAGGGGCATTACGATTAGCAGATGTAATGTTAGGGTGGCACAGGGTGGGCTGTACAACCCAGAGAAGACAAGTAGTGACTCTATAGCATCTCACCATGCTGATGGGCAGTGACTGTAATGAGGTTTTTTGTGGGGACCTTATGAAGTGGGTAGTGTAATCATCATAATATTGCTCATTTACCTGTAGATCAATGATATCAAAATAAACTTAAAAAAACAGACACAAAAAACTACATGATCATCTCAATAGGTGCTGAAAAAGCATTTGACAAATTTCAACATGCATTCAAGATAAAAAAACTCTCAAAATATTAGGCACAGGGGAGCTTATCTCAACAGAATAAAAGCCACATATGACAAACCCATAGCTAAAATCATGTTCAATGGCAAAACGCTGAAAGCTTTTCCTCTAATTTTAGTAACAAGACAAGGATGTTCACTTTCACCACTTTTACTCAACATATCATAGAAATCCTGATAATGGCAATCATACAGGAAAAATAGATAAAAGCATCCAGTAAGGCAGTAAACCTGTCACTATCTGCACATGACATGATACTTAGGTGGAAAACCGAAAAGACTCTAAAAACCATTAAAACTAATAACTGGCTTCAGCAACATTGCAGGATACAAAATTAATACAGAGAAATCTGTTGTGTTCCTCTGTACTAACAACCAATAGAAGTAATCAGGCAAGCAATTCCATTTATAATTGCATCAAAAGGTTAAAATACCTAGGATTAAACCTAACCAAGGAGATGAAAGACCTGTGCTCTGAAAACTATGACATTCATGAAAAAAATTAATGAAGATACAAATAAAAGGAAATATAACCCATGCTATTGTCAAAATAGCCACCTACCCAAAGAGATTTACAGATTCAATGCAATCCGTATCAGAATAGCAGTGGCATTTTTCAATGAATAAGAGCAAATAATCCTAAAATTCATATTGAACCATCAAAGACCACAAAGTGCCAAAGGAATCCTGAAAAAAAAGAAAATCTTCGGCGATTACACTCCATGACTTCAGGCTATACTGCAAAGCTATAGTAATCAAAACAGCATTGTACTTGCCCAAGAAAAGACCCATAGATCAATGGAACAGAATAGAGTCCAGATATAAACCTACACGTATATGGTCAATTAATATATTATAAATGAGCCATGAATACACATGCAATAAGGAAAAAAACAGTCTCTTCAATAATTGGTTTTGGGAAAACTGGATAGCTACAATCAAGGGAGTGCAACTGGATTACTATGAAACTCTATATGCAAAAGTAAACTCAAAATGGATTAAAGATCTAAATGTAAGACATGAAACCATAAAACTCTTAAAAGGAAACATAGGCAAAAATCTCATGAATATAAGCATGAGCATTTTTTCTGGACACATCTCAGAAAAGCGAAACAAATTAAAAAATGAACAAATGGGACTACCTCATACTAAAAAGCTTCTGTACAACAAAGGATACCATCAACAGAACAAAAAGGCAGCCTACAGTATGGAAGAATATATTTATAAATGATATATCTGACTAAAGGTTAACATCCAAAATACATAAAGAACTGATATGCCTCAACAACAAAAATAAAATAAAATAACCAGATTAAAAATTTGTAGGAGGACCTGAAGAGACATTTTTCCAAAGAAAAAATACAAATGACCAACAGACATATGGAAAGATGCTCCATATTGCTAATCATCAGGGAAATGTCAATCAAACCATAGTGAAATATCACCTCACACCAATTAGAATGGCCATTATACAAAAGACAAGAAATAACTAGTGTTGGCAATGATGTGAAGAAAAGGGAACTCTCTTACACTGTTGGTTGGAATGTAAATTGGTTGCAGTCACTGTGGAAAGCAGTATGGAGGTTCCTCATAAACTAAAAATAGAAATATCATATAACCCATTAATTCCACTTCTAGGAATTTACCTTAAGAAAACAAAATCTCTGATTTGAAAAGATGTACGCAACCCTGTGTTTATTGCCACAGTAAAATAGCCAAGATCTGGAAGCAACCAAAATATCCCTCAATAGATGATTGGATAAAGATGAGGTAGTACATATGTACAATGTAATATTATTCAGCCATAAAAAAGAATGATATCCTGCCCTTTGCAATAACATTGAAGGACCTAGAAGGGGTTAATGTCAAATGTCATGAACCCAGTGGAGAAAGAAAAATACCATGTGATTTCACTTACATGGAATATAAAAACAAAACAAAATGAACAAAATAGCAGTAGACTCACAGACACTGAGAAGTGAATGGTGGTTACCATGGGGGAGAGGTTAGGATAGGTGAATGAGAATTGTGTGGGTGACATAGGGGAACAAAAATTCTCAATCATAATGTAAGTCAGTCATAGGGCTACGAGTACAGCATAGATAATACAGCTAGTGACCCTTTAACATCTTTCTATGCTGACAGATAATAACTGCACGCATTGGGGTGAGAATTTAATAATGAGAGTAACTAGTGAACCACTGTGTTACATACTTGAAACTAATATAAGACTGTATATCAACTATACTTCAAAAAATGTAATAAAAAAGTATAAATTAAAAAAGAAATTAGGACTGTATAGATGACTTTTAGCAGATTATACATAGCAGAAGAGAATTTAAAAATAACTAACTGGAAGATAAGTTTGGAGAAAATATCTGTAGAAAAATATAGAATCAAAAAGTGCAAAATATGGAAAAAATAGAGCAGATATATCGTACAAATTATGAAAATCCAGTGTACAAAGAACTGAATGCCAAAAATGGAGAAAAAAGAAAGAATAGTACCTGAGCAGTGTTTGAAAAGATACTGGGTATGGATTTTGCAAAACTGATGAAAACCATGAAGCCACAGTTCAAAAATTTCTATAAATCCTAAGCAGGATAAGTGCAGAAGAGCTACGCATAGGGAACTCATAGGAAACTGCTTAAAAGCAAAAAGAAGAAAATCTTTAAATATGCTAGGGTCAAGGAAGGAAAGACAATTCACCTTTAGAGCAGCAATATATAATACTGTTGGCTGATTATGCAATAGGAGTGATTGAAACCAGAACACAGTGCAAAGATATCTTTTAAGTGCTGACAGAAAATAAGTAACAATTTAGAATTCTACAAGTGTCAAGAACGTCTTTGAAAAATAAAGCAAAATAGAGACATAACTGAGAAGCTAAAATAACTCATTTCCAGCAGAGTGTCACCAAAAACATGTACTATAATACACATCCTTCAGAAAGAAAATGACTCAAGGTAAAAATACAGTAATGTAGTAAAGAATTAAAAAATCATTAGGAAATTTAAACAAAAGAGTACATTGAAAATACATTATTTATTTTGAAATAATTTCTATAGAATAAAATATACAGAGAATTAAAATGCAAGATAGTAATAGCATGCAAAGGTAGAAAAGTAATGAATGGAGTTAATATGTTATAAGACCTTTGAGTTGTAAAATACCCATTTTAAAATGTCTCTAATATGTCATGAATGTGTGTTACAATATATAATGTAACCTCTTAAGGTGTAATATTATGCATCAAAAAGATAATGAGGGGGAGGAGAGTGATAAAACAAAACAAAAGTAAAACCTTAAAGTCAAGAAAGGAGAATGAAAAGAATAAACATCAGGAAGAAAATTTGGGGAGGAAGCAAGATGATAGAAAATTATAATTGAAAGAAAACTTATGTAGGTACACTAATATTAGACAAAATAGACTAAGTTAAATAAGAGAAATAGTTCATGGTGATTAAATGAGCAATTCAGTAAGAAGTTCTGTTAGATCTAAATTTCTATCATAACTTGGCAAAATACATAAAGCAAAAATCGTGAGCTATAAAGTGGAAATTTAAAAATAAAGTGTACTTAGAGATTATACTCTGAGCTACTGATTGAAGAATGAAACAAAAAAGTCAAGAAAAATGAAATTTCAACATGAATGACACACTCTTAAGAGATATTTATCTATCTCTATGTCTATCTGCTTACCCAGAGGTTCCATATATAGACATTGTTTACACACACACATAAACAACATGCCTACAATTTATAACCAACAATGACAACATTGGTATCAGTTGCACATGGTGTATTTACAAAATATGATATCTGCTGGACCATAAAACAAGTCTAGTGTATATTAAAAGACTGAAACATATATTTTTTGTTCTTGGATCACTGTGGAATTAAGCCAGAAATCAGCTTCAAAAAGACTATTACAAAATCACCAGAGAGGGAAGTTAAGCAGAACACTCTAAACGATTCAGGAGTCAAAAATAAATTAAGAGTGTAAATTGCAAAGCTTTTTGAATTAAGTGATAAGAAAACATGGCATATTGAAACTTTTAAATTGCAGCTAAAACAGGAAATAAATAAAAGTTTATAGTTCTAACTCTATACATAGAAAGAAAATGGGTATTCACATCAATAAATATCAGAAAAAATGTTTAAAAAACAAATTAAGCCAAAAGATTAAGAAAGAAAATAATCAGTATGACCTGGAAGAAAAATAAAATAGAAAATATCTTTTTCCATCCCTTCACTTTTAGTTTGTGTATGTCTTTGGCTTTAACTTGAGTCTCTTGTAGACAGCATGTAGATTGGTCTTTTTTTTATCCATTCAATGACTCCATGTCTTTTGATTGGTGCATTCATTCCAGTTAAATTTACGGTGATTTTCGTTAGGTATGTACTTGTTGGCATTGCAGGCTTTAGATTTGTGGTTACAAAAGGTTCAAGGTTAACTTCCTTACTATCTAAGTCTAACAACTCAATATGCTATTACAAACACAATCTAAAGGTTCCTTTTTCCTTTCTTCTTCATCCATTCTTTATATAATAGGTATCATATTCTGTACTGTTTGTCTATCCCTTGATTGACTTTGGGGATAGTTAATTTAATTTTGCATTTGTTTAGTAATTAGCTGTTCTACTTTCTTTATTGTGGTTTATTACCTCTGGTGACAGCTATTAAACCTTGGGAACAGTTCCATCTATAGCAGTCCCTCCAAAATACACCATAGAGATGGTTTATGGGAGGTAAATTCTGTCAGCTTTTGCTTATCTGGAAATTGTTTAATCCCTCCTTCAAATTTAAATGATCTTGCCAGATAAAGTATTCTAGGTTTGAGACCCTTCTGCTTCATTGCATTAAATATATCATGCCACTCCCTTCTGGCTTGTATGGTTTCTGCTGAGAAGTCTGATGATAGCCTGATGGGCTTTCCTTTGTATGTGATCTTATTTCTCTCTCTGGCTGCTTTTAATAGCCTGTCCTTATCCTTGATCTTTGTCATTTTAATTACTATATGTCTTGGTGTTGTCTTCCTTCGGTCCCTTGTGCTGGGAGATCTCTGTGCATCCATGGCCTGAGAGACTATCTCCTTCCCTAGATGGGGGAAGTTTTCAGCAATTACCTCCTCAAAGACACTTTCTATACCTTTTTCTCTCTTCTTCTTCTTCTAGTACACCTATAATGTGAATTCTGTTCCATTTGGATTGGTCACACAGTTCTCTCATTCTTTTATTCTTAGAGATCCCTTTTTCTCTCTGTACCTCAGCCTTTCTGTGGTTCTCTTCTCTAGTTTCTATTTCATTTATCATCTACTCCACCGTATCCAATCTGCTTTTAATACCATCCATTGTGTTCTTCAATGATTGGATCTCTGACCAGAATTAGTTCCTGAGTTCTTGAATATCTTTCCAAACCTCCATGATTTCTATTTTGATCTCCCTTTCAGGGAGAGTCATGAGGTCAATACCATTTAAAGCTTTCTCAGGAGCTGTATTCATAATTTTACTCTGGACCAGGTTCCTTTGGCATTTCATATTTGTGTATAGTGCCCTCTACTGCCCAGTAGTTCTACTGTCTGGAGCTGCTAAGCCCCTGAAGCAATGTTGGGGTTTGCAGGGGAGTGGTATTGGTGCCTCAGGGGAGGAAAGAGCTGTTTCCTGTTTCCCGGCTGCTATGCCTGTCTCCACTGCCTGAACCAGTGGCCGAGCACACAGGTATAAGTCTCTGTGCTTTGCGTTTTTAGTTGCTGTAGACAGATCTTCCCCCTGGCTGGCCTAACGCCAGGGTAGGGTTTCCCAGTTTGCAAGCCTGGTGGGGTTGGCCAGGAGAAAGGTGCACTAGTCTGTCTGTCACAGAATGAGTTCTTGGAGCTGTGTAGGCAGCCAGGGAGCTGGAGCACCTGAAGATCGTGAAAACTCCCAATCTTCTAGGTAGAGTGCACCCGGACAATTTTGTCAACCTGTCCTCTCTCCTGAGCAGTAAGCTCTGTGCAATCCTTGCCCCTTTAGCAGCCCTCTTGCTAAGGGCTTCTTTGTTAAGAAGTCTCTCAGGCTGCTCGCCTTTCTTTTGTCCCTGAGCAGCTGGATATGGATCCCTGCTTTCACAAGCAGCTGGAATCTTAGTCTCTCCAGGAATTCTGCCTGTCTTCGCTTTCCAACCCCCTAATTATGAGAGTATTACGCAAGCACCATGAAATGTAGGTTTGTGCTCCTGGAGCAGATCTCCAGAATTAGGTATTCAGTAGTCCCATATCTCCACTCCCTGCCTCCTCTGTTCCACTTCCTCCTGCTGGTGAGCTGGAGTGGGGAAGGGCTTGGATCCCACAGGACCACAGCTTTAGTACGTTACCCTTTTCCGTGTGGTCTGCTCTTGTCTCCAGGTGTATGCAGTTTGGTGCAGTAATCCTTCCTGTTGCTCTTTCAAGAGTAGTTGTATTAGTTATATTTTCATATTATATGCGGTTTTAGGAGGAAGCTTCTGTGTCACTTCTCACGCCACCATCTTTAATCCTGAAAAACGCAAGTGATTTTTTTTAAGGAAGCGCCCTCAGGAGAAAATGGTGAGGAAGTCAGAGGAGCAGGACAGGGAAGAGTATGACTGCAGACAGAGTCCCATGAAGGGTACTTCACTCTCATCCTGCAATGTGAATTCTCAGTTAACACTTCTGGAGTGAAAGTTACTTCTCAGCCTTTGTCATGCCTTAAGGAACAGGATCTAGACATTCATGCTCTCACAGCCCTGAGTTATTGGCTAAAGGCTATTCTGGGGAAAGTAGAATACCAGGCATTGTGGGCTTTCTGTGAGTGCAGGCAAAGTGGCTCTAGGCATCTGAGGTATCTTCTGAACAGTCACAGCTTCACGCTGTTAGAAGCAGAAGTACACTGAAGCTGGGGAAGGGTACACAGAAGTGACATGTCAGTTCTCAATTTTGATTACTTCATTTCCTGTGCCATATGCTTGCTATGTGCCATGTACCACTTTCTACGGCCAAATACCATTGGAAGGAGAGATCCCTGGGAGGGAATCTTGACTCCTTCCCCAGTCAAGGGACCTCGGTCATATGCCCGAACTTCTCTCAGTCTCTTAGATTGTGCTTAAGTGAGCATAGTTCTGTGTACCTCAGAGGATTATTTTTCAGATTAGAGAAGCTATCTTGGAAACTAGCACATGTTAGGTCTTCTACACGTGTCAAATCTGAAATTGCCCCACTTTGCCAGTCTCTGACAATCCCTTGCTCTTCTAGCCATAATGTAGAATTAGTCTTTATTATCTGACACAATGGATGAATTATGAGCCTCTCTATTTAGTGTATTTAAGCATCATTACAGATGATGCATCATGCTCTACTGGGGCTAAGCAGGACCCCTCAATCCCTACTGACACTCTGGACTGGATAGTTCTTTGTAATGGAAGGCTATCCTGTGTGCTGTAAGATGTTCAGCCGCATCCTTGACCTCTCCCCTCTACATTCCAGTAGCACTCCCCCAATTTTGTGACAACTAAAAATGTCTCCACACATTGTCAAATGTCCCCTAGGGAACAAAATCACTCCTGGTTGAGAATCACTGGATTAAAGAAATTCCTAGGAGTTGTGCAGAGTTGATTTCAATCTTGGAATCCATATAGATTGCCTAACAGCAGCACCTTTTCATGCTGGCAGCATTTTCCTCCTTTCCTTCTTTGAATAATAGAACTTTCCATGCATGGTGTTTTGTTTTGTTTTGGACACTGGGGAATGTGAAAGGTAGGAACCTTACATATTTTGAAAGCAAGAATTTGAGGAGCCATTCTTCAGGCAACATGTGAGTCTGAGAACCAGAGAGCTTACATATGTCTTATCTCAAATCTCTGAAGGAGCCAGGATTTGAAGGCAGACTGCCTTGATCCATAGCCTGGTGTTGGCGAAGTAGCTATTGAAAGACTATGATATTAGCTAATGATTGATTGTTTCCTACATAACATTTTGTTGGGGGTGGGAGGAATAGAAATAAATGTTATTGGGTAAGACAGGATGTGCCATTCTTTAAAAGGAAAGATGTACAGCATTTTATTACTGATGCTAATGAGGCATATTTAGGTGTGAATATTTCCACACAAAATGCTGTCCAATAATCTCATTTTTATATGACCTGTGGGTTCCATTTTCAACTTGTTTCAGTCATTCTTGTCAAAGAGAAAAACAAAGTGAAATCATCAAGTTATTATAATTGCAACATTATACTAATCCAGTAATTATCCCCTGAACTCAGTTTTCAACACTGAATACTTATACTACTATTAGAATGAAAAAAAAACTGTTGAGTATTGCAAATTGTAATCTCAGGAATTTGAACTTATACAAAGACATTACTTTCCCATTCTAGAAAATAATTTGCCATTTTCAAGCTCTCCCGAAGTGATGATAGGTAACTGCTGAGAGACTGTTCTCAACAGGTGTACTAATAGGTAGATCCCTGGTATCTACCAGCTAATTTACACTACCACAGACCTTCTTTTAAGAGAGGCTTTTGAGGAGCAGCCTGTTGGTGAACGCATGGAGATTTGAGAAGAGTGGTGTGCTCATGAGGGATGTGGAAGCCCCATGCCCTTTCTCCCCCACAGTGCCCTCTGCATCTCTTCCATCTGGCTCTTCCTGATTTACATCGTTTTATAATAAAATGGTATTCTAGTTTGAAAAAAAGGAGGCTTTTGAATCTGCAGGATTTGCGTTTGCAGAGCTTTAAATATTTTAGCATTGCTGTGATTGGTTTTGTTTTTGTAAGCTTGCTTTTAGACCCAACGATGCCCGGCAAGACTCCTGAAACAATCCATTCTTACATGTGGTAAAGCAGAAATACCTGCAGAAATCAGCAGACAGGGCCAATCCAATCCCACCATTCCCCTTTAGGCATTTTCCAGTTACTCTGAGCTCACCTTCACAGGTACCCAGTAGTCCTCCTACCCTAGTCCCTCTTTCTACTCCTTCTTCCAACCCATTCCCACAGCTTCATCTCTCTGACTGCCCAAGAGCTCACCCAAATATGGCCCAGCAAATCCTTACCCCTTAGATTAGCAAGTCCAATTTTGCCCAGAATCCTTATTCGGTTCAGAGTGGTACACCTACAAGATAAACACCCCTCTCTGTTGTTGATATTGATCAGTCTCACAGCTTTACCCTGATATTTTCTTATGAATAAGCATTTTAGTTTGGTTAAGTGGTTTTCAAACTTTATTCTAGGAGCCAAGTTTTCCCTTGAATAAAAAACAACTAAGCACCCCCTGTATGTAAACAAACACATGTGTCATTGCTCTTGTGGAAGGGGGCTGAGGTTCACCACTCCTTTCTCAGTTCAGGCACTCTGTAGACCAGAGCTTTCCATTCAATACTGTTTAAAAATCACTTATTTTATGAACAAGAAACTTAGATCCCAAGAGTTATAGGTAGAAATTCAACGTTTCATTTCTTGTTTCCAACAGAGCCAAAATTTGAACTGGTCCACTGCTCTTTCCCCATTAGCCTCCCAACCATACTGGGCAGATATCTTAGCAGGTGTTTTTGACAACTTGAAGCAGTTAGGTATTTTCCTTCGGATCAATCTGAACTACTTGATTTACCATTGTTGAGGAACCAAAAGGCACTCTGAAAAGATACGATATCCAAAATGATGATGTGTAGCTTCTCACATCATGAGGAAACCCCTCTTTTACTCATTTCCACCTCTCCTGCAATTGCAGGACCCTGAACACTGTCCCTGACCCCCAATAGCTTTGAGGGCTGTCAGGGTATATAAAACATGCCCACAAACAAATCAGTTGTATGCCAATTCTCCTGTTGATTCCCAGCAGACCTGCTGGTCTCAAGATCTGCCTTTTTCCTGCAGAGTTTGTGGGCATTAGTGACCTGTCCACTGAGTACTACTCCTCTTGCTTGGAGATCCGGTGTGGAGTGGATGGAGGACTGCCTTTTTCTCTGTCATCCTGTGTACAATATCACCTTGTGCCCTGGAACTTCACAGAGTTTTTAATGAATGTGACCAGGAACCCTTCATAAGACAGACATTTGTCCAATAGTAGATGCTGCATAGAGATAACTCCACATAACTGATGCCATGTGGTACTCAAAATAGCTCCAACCCTCTGATCACTATAACTGGGAACTACATCAAGCTGATTGTGCAGGATTTTTTTTGTTATGTTTTAATAAGTTCTAATCCAGGAGGTTCCATCATTTTTTTCCTCAACAAAAAAAAAATAGAAAGAGAGAGAGAGATTTCTGGCGTTCTCAACCTACTGGGCCCACACAAATGCCCAGACAATCTCAGTTCCCCTTGCTGACGAGACTCCACTATGCTGTAAAAAGTAATTCCCACAGTTTAGGATTTGTCTACAAGTTGGACTCTTTTCAAGCTCCCTGAACTGGTCTGGAATACACATCTTCCTTTCCTTGCTGCTTCCTACCAGTGCCAGGATTCCCAAGTGTCTTCATAAAGTGGTCTTCCGACTTAGCCCAGTTCTTCCAGGGTTCTCCCATCCCACACTGACTGGCCAAGCACTGATCATATTGAAAGACACAGTAAGGAAGGTGGGTGAAGGACTGGCAGCAGGAAATCTCCAAGTATAGAAAATAGAATTATATGTTAATTAGTGTTACATCATAGTTTGCAATTTTTAAAGGCTTTCATATATACTTAATGCATTTAACAAAGCTGGGAGTTGGGCATTGTTATCCTTCTAAGGTTTCAATTTCTTTGAGAATACAGAGCCAGAAAAATGCTATATGTCCTCAAAGGAACTGATATTCACTCTCCTTAATGAAAACCAAATATATGAAACCTCATTTATGTCTTCATGCTCTGGTTTCTAGGAAACTCAGATTCTAATGTGATGAGTATTTGTGGTTATTATATCAACCTTTATAGTTAGCATGCTTTCTCCCTTTTCTTTGCTCTGATTCTTCCCAGCTCTCCTTCCTCTCTTTTTTTCACTCAGTCATTCCTTTATATTCTCATATGTACCTGCTGTCAAAACATTTCAAGCAGGTTATGAAAACTTATGCCAGATGGTACCAAAATAAAAAGATTGGATTAGACGAATGGAAATGAAACAGTGGAAATAGAAGAGAGTCCTCCCAAAAAAGGTTCCAGCTTCCAAATACAGTGACATGGCCAGGGGTTTAGGAATCTGATCCTTAGCTACCTCTAGAAAGCTGGGAAAGATAATATGTGTTGTCATATTTGTACTTTTCCTCTGAGTTATGTACTTCCTATGAATTGTAGGGAAGTTTTCCCTACTTCCAAGTTTTACAGAAATTTACCCATTTTTTTCTTCTAGTACTTTTAATAACTCAAAATTTTACCTTTAAATCATTGATGCATTTGGAGTTGATTTTGATGCACAATATGAACTGTAGAGCCAAATTAATTTCCACAGGGCTACCTGATTGCTCCTACTCCATTTATTAAAAAGTCCAACTTTACCTATGCCTCTTCTATCAGATGCTAAATTTCATGTGTGTTTCTATCCTATATTTCTAGGCTATTCAATTATATTATCATTGCTAGTTGTGCACTACTTCCATATTCTTTAATTGTTGTGCCATTATAAATATGTTTTACTACCTAGTAGTACTTGTCATTCTTCATTGCTTTAATTACTTTTCAGGTGTTTGCCAAGCTATTCCCATCTGTTTCTCACTTAACTTTACAAGTAGCTTGCCTAGTTCTAGAAAAAAACTATTGATATATATTGGGATCTCATTAAATTTATAAAACATAATATAAATTTTTTAATGGCTGCTTAGTTTCCTTTCATATTGATATACTGTAACTTATCTAACCATTATGCTCTCTTTTGACATTGAGGTTGTAGGCATTGATTCTTTTATCAGATTTTTATTTTTACTCCTTCTTTTGGGTAATTGTTCCTTTGCCATTCTAATCATGTGATTCAGTTGAGTGTCATTAAACAAAGAACCTCATCCTGCCCTGGGACTTTGTTCAACCGGTATATCTGTGACTCAGGTCAGGCCAGTCAGACTCTTCCCCTGGAATCTCTTTGAACTTGGAATCATTTTGGGTGTAGAGATGTGAGGTTGTGGGCCTAGACTTGAAAGCAAGGATGGTTTCACTTCATGGAGAACTCAGTAAGAAAGAATAAAGCTGATGCTTATAGAATATCCTGGTAACATGGAACTCCTTCCCCGTTTGTTGTCTCTATCTGTAATCACATTCTTACTGGTTATAAGAGCCAAGAAATCCTATTTTGCTAAAGATGGTTTCCCCACCCTGCCAAGATTTATTGCAGTATAATTGACAAATACAAATGTATATATTTAGGATGTACAATGTAATGATTTAATATATGTATATATTGTGATTTTATTACCACAGTCGTTAATTAACACATGCATAACCTCTCATAGTTACTGTATTTTTGCGTGTGTGGTGGGAATACTTAAAATTTACCATCATAGCAAATTTCAAGTACACAATACAACATTACTAACTATAGTCACGATGGTGTATATTTTGTCCCCAGAAATTATTCATCTTATAACTGAAAGTTTGTACCCTTTGACCAATATCTATTTCCCCCAGGCTACAGAGCCAGCAACTTTTTTTTAGTCGTCCACATGTAAGTGAAAATATACAGTATTTCTCTATGTCTGGCTTATTTCACTTAGCATAATGTCCTCCAGTTTCATCCATGTTTTCGCAGATGGCAGGATTTCCTTCTTTTTTATGGCTGAGTGATATTCCATTGTATATAGATATATCACATTTTCTTTATCCATTTTCTCTAGTACATTTTCTCATGCTTCTGTGGACACTTACATTCTCCATATTTTGGCTATTATGAATAATGCTCAGTGAACGTAAATATCTCTTTGAGATCCTGATTTCATTTCCTTTGGATATATACCCAGAAGTGAGGTTGTTGGATCATATGGTGTTTCTAGTTTCAATTTTTTGAGGAACCTCTGTACTGTTTTCCATGGTGGCCTCACCAATTTACATTAACACCAACAGTAAACAAGGGTTCCCTTTTCTTTACAGCCTTGCTTGAACTTGCTATCTCATCTTTTTCGTAATAACCATTATAGCAGCTGTGAAGTGATATAGAGATAGTTTTAACTGAAGTGGTATTGAACAATATATATTTTCCCTCCTTTCCTCCCTCCCTCCATGCGTTTGTTTAGATATGAGGATGTTCTTGAGCACTGAGTATCCTCTAACTTGCAGTCATGGCCTTTCTACTGGTATCTCTCTCTTCTGTTCCTCCCTGCATCCTGCATGTCAGCCAGACTGCTTTATGACTATATCCTTGTCTTTCTTGCCTTTAAAACCTTTCCCAAGACTCCCAAATCTTCCCATTTTCTGATTTGAATAGCACAATTATGGTAATTCACTATTCATAAGAACTTTGTTCACAGACCTCAAGGACCCTCATCTCTGTGAACTTGAAATGTTTGTTCAGGCTTTCTTCTGAGGTGAAGTTTTGTTTGAGGAATGTATGTACCCTAGAGCTAGCTCTCCAATTATCACTTAAGTTTTAGATTTCACTTGATTGCCATTTTTCACAAATACCTTTTTTAAACCTCTTAATAAATTACTATATGCTGTATAAAGGTAAAAAATATGAAGGTGAATCTATGAAAGCACGTGACCAGCTAGTTCCACACATTAGCCCAATAATGCATCCTTCACCTAGCCTCTGGACTTGTGACAACTGCTCTTTTAATTCTTGCCTGAAAAAATTACCCATTATTAGAATTATACAAGGTTTTGTTGTTAAGTCATCAGGGTTTTGCTTCATTTTTTCTGTTTCTTTTTTTACATTTGGCATTAACTCAAAATTTTCGTTTTTTGAGGAATGAACACATATTTGATTCATCCCCTATATCACTTCCTGGTGCTTAATAATTTATTTAATAGCTGAATGAATTTCTTATACACATTAGTTTTTCCCAAATCACCTGGCACTGTGAAGCCCTCAATAAAAATTTATTGAATGAGCTATTTGTATGAATATGTGTTTGAATATGGAATGAGTAAATTAAAGAGTGTAGAAAATATCAATGAGCTAAATGTTTTCAAGGTAGAAATTTCCTGAATTCCAGAGAATTACAGCAATCTGATTTGTCAGTGTAATAGTTCATTCACAGATGGTACCTGACATAAAATGGTTTGACTTAATGATTTTTTGACTTTCTGGTGGTGTGAAACAAGAAACTGTACTTGGAATTTTGAATTCGTATCTCTTCCTGGGCTAGTGACAAGTGACACAATACTCTCTTTCCTGATGCTAGGCAGGGCAGCCAGCCATGGCCCCCAGTCAGCCACAGGACCATACAGTGACAACCATACTGTCCACTTTCAGCACAGGATTAAACACAGTACACCAGCTGCTCAGCACTTATTATAAAACAGGCTTTGTGTTAGATGACTTTGCCCAGATGTAGGCTAATGTAAGTTTTCTGAGTATGTTTAAGGTGGGCGAGGCTAAACTCTGGTGTTTAGTAGCTTAAATGCATTTTGACATACAATATTTTCATCTCATAATGACTTTTTGGGACATACCCCACTGTATGTTGAGAAAGATCTGTGTATCTCTTTCAGCAGGATTTCTTCATCTTGGCCTTGCTGACAAATCATTTTTGATGTGGGGGGCTGTCTTGCACATTGTAAGATATTTAGCAGTAACCCTACTCACTAGATGTCAGTAGCTTCCACGCCCAAGTTTGACAACCCAGAATGTCTCCACACATTGCCAATTGTCTGATGGGGAAAAATTGCTCTTAGCTTAGAGCTACAGCTCTTAAGAGACTTTGGTTCCCCAGTGCCTCCCTTCTCCCAGCTACAGCTTAATAATGTGTAAATAATTTGTAAACGTCTTTCTGTCCTTTCAGCAACAGAGTGGACACTGGCACGTCTCTTAGTTGTCTACTGTGCATTTGCTATTCCCATCTTGGTGTGAGGAAGTGCAAGACCTTATATTTACAGTAGACTTCCCTTGACTGTCATTGGCACTTTCAGGCTGAATCAAGCTGTCAGGTTTTGTTATGTTGAAGCTGCTGTTGCCCGTTTCAGTAAGCAAGAACAACACAAAATACCTTGTGACTTCCTAACAAAGAAGTCCTGTTTGACATATTTATGTCAGTCCAATAGATACTGAGGCATTTTGTTAGTAGAGGACAAATTTAACTCATATCTGAGCTATTTTACTCTTCAGCTGGATATGGTTTGCATCTTAAATGGTGGAACCATTCTTGATCATTATGTCTCACAAAAGAGAGAGGGTGATTGGCCAAAGTAATGGGTAGACAGTTAATCTATTGTACTAGTTGTCATTTACTGTATAACAAATTACTCCCCAATCTTAATGGCTTTAAATAACAAGCATTTATATCAGTTTCTGTGGCTAAGGAATTTAGGAGCAGCTTAGCCATGAAGTTCTGGTTCAGGGTCTCTCCCAAGGTTGCAGTAAAGATGTCAGCTGTGGCTGCAGTCAAATGAAATTTGATTGAAGCTGGACTGGGGAATCAGTTTCACTCACCTGGCTGTTGCAGGTAGGATTAGTGAATTTCAGTAAACAAACACAGAAATGAAACCCAGGATGACCAGTTAAATTTCAATTTCAGTTGAACAACACATAATTTTGTAATATAAGTATGTCAGACACAGTATTTGGGACATTCACTGTTTATCAGAAATTCAGATTTAATTGGCATTCTTTATATGACAACCTTACTGGTAGTAGGTCTCAGTTCCTTGCCTTGTGGGCCTCTCCAAAGGGCTGTTTAGTGACCTGATGGCAGAGTGGCCAGCTTCCCTGAGAACTAGTGACAGAGAGATGGAAACTGCATTGCCTTTTATGCTCTAGATTCAGAAATCACATATCATCATTTCTGCCAATTTCCCCTGGTCACATAGGCCAACTCTGATACAGTGTGGGAGGGCATTACACAAAGGTGTGATCATAGGGTGCCATCTTGGAGGCTGATTCCAACATCTGTATTGTAAGATTTGAGGTCTGCTAGTAAAACCTTCCTCAGTCTCCAAATATTTTTCTTTTCTGGTAGGAAGAATTCTGGGGGAACCCCTTATTAGTTACATTCCTGTATAATATCCTCCCCTTGATTGTAGGCAGAACCTGGGACTTGCTTCTAGCCAACATAGTCTGACAATGGTGATGAGCTCTTACTCCCTTGATTAGCTTTTGTTATGTGGAAAAGTTGATGGCTTATCCCTTTCATTATTTTTTAATAGTATGAGTCCCTCTTAGCCTACTAGAACAAGGGACTCTCCCTGGCTACCCTTAAAGAAACTGCCATGTTGAGAGGTCTGCCAGATGAACTGTGACAAGAAAGGTGGGTGGATTCTAGTGGTAGAGAGAGGTCCTCAGCTGACAGCAAGACAGTGGGAATCTCAGTCCTACAGTGGCAAGGAACTAAATTCAATGAACCATCATGTGAACTTGGGAGGTGAGCCTGAGACTCCCAGAAGGGATGCAGCCCTGGTGACACCTTGACTAACCCTGTGAGACCCTGAAGCAGAGCACACAGAAAACTTGTACCTGGACTTGTGATGCATGGAAACTGAGAAAATAAACATGTGTTGTTTTGCATTCCTATATATGTGGTGATTTGTTATAAAGCAATAAATAACTATTTCACCCTTCTATCTTTTGCACTGCATTGGGGCTAACATTTTACCTTTGGGAGAGTATTATTAAATCTTACTCCCTTCACATGCCCTCTGTTAAAATTTATGCACTTTCACAATGTGCCAAGAAAGATACATAAAGCCATTTTGCAAAACTGGATTCAACAAGTAGTTGTAATTAAACATGGACAGTTGTTAAGATAGGTGAACAACCGGGGACTGATCCCACAACAGGATGAGCTAAAATAGTCTAGGAATTCAGGAAAGGGTTTCTGGAGGAAGTCATATTGAAAGTTGAAGAGCAGGAGCTATTAAGAGATGCAGAGTGTGAAGGCAGAGAATTGTTAAAAGAGTAAACTATTGGGGTATGAGAGAAAACTGCATAAATCCTAAGTGTGCAGCTTGAAAACTTTTCACAAAGCAAACACCCAGGCAACTATACCACAGATTAAGAAACAGATTAAGAAATTTGTCTCTCAGAAGGCCCACTGTGTTGCATTCCAGAGAGTAACTGACCCTCATTCTCTGCAAGGGCCATCCTGTAGTGACTTGTGACACCACAGGTTAGTTTTGACTATATTTGTATTTTATATACTTGGACTAATATAGTATGTGCTTTTCTGTACCTGGTTTCTCCCCCTGGCTTCCTACCCTACAAGGTTATGTTTGTGAGATTCTTTCATGCTGTTGCCTATAGCTGTAGTTCTTTCGTTTCATATTCTCCATTATTTTTAAGACTAAATGTTACCACATGTACCCATGGTCATGTAGGAGAACTAGGTTGTTCCCCCTTAGGAGCTAGTATACACAGTGCTGCTGTCAATAGCCGGTACACGCTTTGTTGAACAAATTATATGTTGAATGGATACCTAGGAGTAGAATTGGGTCATAGGATAAAGGCACTGTACTTTTGAAACCAAGGAGTAGGGAAGCCAATGAGGCCTGCAGGGAACTAAGTAATCTAGCAGGCTACATTTCCAACTTGGTTTGGACCACCTTCTGGAATATGAATGTTCAGAGCAGAGGAGTAGTCTAAACAGATGTGAGAAAAGTAGGCCAGTGCTAGGTTGCTCACTGACGTGCAAGTCTTGTTCAAATTTGGACTCTGTCTCAATGAGCCATTAAATGGTTAAAGAGTAAAAGATCAAACTTTATGTAAAATATATCTTTCTGGCTACATTTTGGAGAAAGAATTGAAAGGAGGCAAGCCTGGTACAGGGAGACAAATTAACTGATATTTCAGTAGTAGTGAGCCAAAAAAAATTGATTGTATAAGGATTTATTGAGTCTGCTGTTAATGTTTTTTAAAGTAAAGAACAATGCGAGTTATTTGATAATGGCGGCATGAGCAGGGTGATGGAAATCTCCTCCCAAAGCCATATGTATTTATGAAAATACAACTATTCTTTAAAGAGAGACCAGAAGATACAGGACAGCATGCAGCCTGCATCTACACCTGAGAGGACGTGGCAGCCCACGAGGCGGGTAAGATATGGAGCAATGTCCCGGTGGGACCCAAGCACTCGACAAACCAAGCACACTGAAGGGAGGAAAGGATTCAGAGCCGGGAAGGAGTGGAAGCACATGCACGTGAAATAACCAGCCCTGGTGATATGCACCGGGAGTACTGACACACATCGCACAGTGTATCGGAGATTAGAGAGACAGAGGGTGCAGGATTTGAGCTGGGGAATGCACTGGGTCTTCCCGGATGACTCACCAGGACAAAAGAAAAGCACGGGCTTTTTTAGCAGTCTTAAAGAGACAAGGGCCCAGGATTGTCACAGCACACTCAGCACAGCAGGATGGGAGTCCTGGTGAATTTTGGACCCCATGGCTGGCGACAGGGAAAAAGTAGCCGTCTTGAGACGTCCCAGAGATATCAGCAGCCTCTCATTCATTCCTGTCCAGGGGAGAGTGACAAAGGGCCCTGCAGAGTAGCATGGCTGCAGCTGCAGAATAGAGTAGTAACAATGCCACCTGCAGCATCCTCACAGAATGTACTCCCGACGGGCATCTTTTTTTGAGGTGTTTTTTTCCTCTTTTCTTTTCTTTGTTTTCTTTCTCTTCTTTCATTTTTTCCTCCTTTTTTAAAAATGTCTAAAGAGCCCACCTAACATAAGTGGCACAAACCAGTGACCACTTCTATCACCATAAAAACACAGAGGAATACGGTACAAACAAAGTTTATCAAGACCAGACAAAAGAGAGGTAGTCTGAAGGGATGGAAAGCACAACCTTCAGGAAAAAGAATTCAGAATAAAAGACATAACAATAATGATGGATCTACAGAGAATAAAGCAAGAACTGAGGGAGGAAGTGAGAGAACTGACAAAAGACAATACAGAAATGAGACAAGTGATTAGCGGGCTTAGCAGCAGACTGGATGAGATGCAAGAGGCTGTTAATGGAATAGAAATCAGAGAACAGGAACACAGAGAAGCTTATGCAGAGAGAGATAAAAGGATCTCTAGGAATGAAAGAACATTAAGAGAGCTGTGTGACCAATTCAAATGGAACAATATTCACATGATAGGAGCACCAGAGGAAGATGAAAGAGAAAAATGGGTAGGAGGTATCACTGAAGAAATAATTGCTGAAAATTTCCCCATGGGGGGGAAGGAAATAGTCTGGCACTTCACGGAAGCCCACAGATCTCGCAACACAAGGGACCCAATGAAGAAAACACAAAGACACATAATAATTTAAATGACAAAGATCAAAGATAAGGACAGAGTATTAAAGGCAGCTAGAGAGAGAAAAAAGATCACCTACAATGGATCAGACTATCATCAGACTTTTCAACAGAAACCTTACAGGCCAGAAGAAAATGGCATGATATATTTAACATAATGAAACAGGGGCCTAGAACCAAGAATATTGTATCCAGCACGACTATCATTTAAATATGATGGAGGAATTAAACAAATTCCAGACAAGCAAAAGCTGAGAGAGTTTGCCTCCAATAAACCACCTCTACAGGATATCTTAAATGGACTTCTCAGGAGTGAAGCACTCCAAAGACTAAAAATATGTGACCAGAGAAAATAAAATCATAGCAAAGAAAGAAGACAATACTAACTGAAGGCAAAGAATAAAACGCATAGTATATAAAGAATGGATGAGGAAGAATAAGAAGGGAGAGAAATAAAGAAACATCAGACTGTGTTTACAATAACTTTTCAAGAAAGTTAAGTTAGATTGTCAGATACTAAAGAAGCAACCTCTGAACCTTTGGTAACCACAAATCTAAAAGTTGGCAATGGCATTAAGTACATATCAGTCAATAATCACCTAAATGTAAATGGATTGAACACATCAATCAAAAGACACAGAGTAAAAGAATGGATAAAAAAGCAATACCCATCTATATCCTGCTTAGAAGAGACTCACCTCAAACCGAAAAAATTACACAGACTAAAACTGAATGGATGGAAAAAGATATTTTATGCAAACAACAAGGAGAAAAAAGCAGGTGTTGCTGTACCTGTATCAGACAAAATAGACTTCAAAACGAAGAAAGTAGCAAGGGACAGAGAAGGACATTACATAGTCATAAAGGGGTCAATGCAACAAGAGGATATAACCATTATAAATATATATGCACCTAACACAGGAGCGCAGGCATATGTGAAACAAATACTAACAGAATTAAAGGAGGAAATAGAAAGCAACACACTCATTTTAGGAGACATCAACACAGCACTCATTCAAAAGGACAGATCAACCAGACAAAAAATTAGTAAAGCACAGAGGCCCCAAACAACACACTAGAACAGATGGAACTAACAGACATCTACAGAACTCTACAGCCAAAAGCAGCAGGATACACATTCTTCTCAAGTGCACATGTAACATTTTCCAGAATATACCACATCCTAGGCACAAAAAGAACCTCGGTAAATTAAAAAATATTGAAATCCTACCAACCAGCTTCTCAGATCCCAAAGGTATAAAACTAGAGATAAATTTTAGAAAGAAAACAAAAAGACTCTCAAACACATGGAAACTAACAACATTCTCCTAATTAATCAATGGGTTAACGAACAAATCAAATCAGAAATCAAAGAATATGTGGAGACAAATAACAACAAAAACACAAAGCCACAACTTCTGTGGGGTGCAGCAAAGGCAGTTCTAAGACGAAATTTTATTGCAATCCAAACCTATTTAAAGAAGGAAGAACATTCCCAAACGAATAGTCTAAAGACACAATTACTGACATTGGAAAAAGAACAAATGAGACCCAAAGTCACCAGAAGGAGGGACATAATAAAGATCAGAGAAGAAACAAATAAAATTGAGAAAAATAAAACAATAGAAAAGAATCAATGAAACCAAGAGATAGTTCCATGAAAAAATAAACAAAATAGATATATCCGTAGTCAGACTTAGTAAGACAATAAGAGAATCTACCCACATAAACAGAATCAGAAATGAGAAAGGAAAAATCACGACGGATCCCACAGAAATACCAAGAAATATAAGAGAGTATTATGAGAACCTATGTGTTACAAGCTGGAAAACCTAGAAGAAATGGACAACTTCTTAGAAAAATATAACCTTCCAAAACTGACCAAACAGGAAACAGAAACAATAAACAGAACAATCACAAGCAAAGAAATTGAAGCAGTAATCAAAAAACTACCCAAGAACAAAACCCCCGGGACAGACGGTTTCACCTCTTAATTCTACCAGACATACAGAGAAGAAATAACACCCATTCTCCTTAATGTTTTCCAAAAAATGGAAGAGGACAGAACACTTCCATACTCATTCTATGAAGCCAGCATCACTCTAATAACAAAACCGGGCAAAGAACTCACCAAAAAAGAAAACTAAAGACCAAAATCCCTGATAAATGTCGGTGCAACAATACTCAATGAAATATTAGCAAACAAAATTCAAAAATACACCAAGAGGATCTTACACCATGTTCAAGTGTGATTCATCCAGGGATGCAAGGATGGTGCAACATTCGAAAATCCATCATCATCATCCATCACATCAACAAAAAGAACAAAAACCACATGATCACCTCCATAGATGCTGAAAAAGCATTTGACAAAATTCAACATCCATTCATGATTAAAACTCCCTACAAAATGTGTACCGAGGGCAAGTACCTCAACGTAATCAAGGCCATACATGCAAACCGACAGCCAACATTATACTTAACAGTGAGAAGCTGAAAGCTTTTCCTGTAAGATTGGGAACAAGACAAGAATGCCCACTCGACCCACTTTTATTCAACATAGTTCTGGAGGTCGTACCACAGCAATCAGACAACACAAGGAAATACAAGGCATCTAGAATGGTAGAGAAGAAGTCAAACTGACCCTGTTTGCAGATGACATGATAGTGTACATAAAAATCGCTAAAGACGCCACTTCAAAACTAATAGATCTAATATCTGAATTCAGCAAAGCTGCAGGATACAAAATTAATATACAGAAATCTGTTGCATTCGTATACACTAATGATGAACTATCATAAAGAGAAATCAGAAAAGCAATTCCATTCACAATTACATCAAAAAGAATAAAACACCTAGGAATAAACCTAATGGAAGAAGTGAAAGATCTGTACTCTGAAAACTACAAGACACTCCTAAGAGAAATGAAAGAGGATACTAACAAATGGAAATTCATTCCATGCTCGTGGCTAGGCCGAATAAATATTGTCGAAATGGCTATATTACCTAAAGCAATATACAGATTCAATACAATCCCTATCAAAATACCAACAGCTTTCTTCAATGAACTTGAACAAATAATTCTAAACTTTGTACTGAACCACAAAAGACCCCGAATAGCCAAAGTATTCCTGAGAAGGAAGAATAAAGCTGAAGGGATTACGCTGCTCAACTTCAAGCTTTACTACAAAGCCACAGCACTCAAAGCAATTTGGTATTGGCACCAAACAAGACCCACAGACCAGTGGAACAGAATAGAAAATCCAAATATTAACCCAAGCATATATGGTCAATTAATATTTGATAAAGAAACCTTGGATATACAATGGGGAGAAGACAGCCTATTCCACAGCTGGTGTTGGAAAAACTGGACAGCTACATGTAAGAGAATGAAACTGGACTACTGTCTAGCCCCATACACAAAGGTAAACTCAAGGTGTATCAAAGACCTGAATGTAAGTCATTAACTCTTTAAAAAAATATAGGCAAAAAGCTCTTGGACATAAACATAAGCGACTTCTTCATGAACATATCTCCCCGGGCAAGAGAAACAAAAGCAAAAATGAACAAGTGGGACTATATCAAATTTAAAAGCTTCTTTACAGCAAAGGACAGCATCAGTAGAACAAAAAAGACATCCTACAGTATGGGAGAATATATTCATAAATGACGTATCTGATAAGGAGTTGACATCCAAAATATATAAAGAACTCATGCACCTCAACAAACAAAAGCAAATAATCCAAATAAGAATTGGGCAGAGGACATGAATAGACATTTCTCCACAGAAGAAGTTCAGATGGCCAAATTCAGAAACATCACTAATCATCAGAGAAATGCAAATTAAAACCATGAGATATCACCTCACACTAGTGAGGATGGCCAACATCCAAAACACAAACAACAACAAATGTTGGCAAGAATGTGGAGAAAAGGGAACCCTTCCATACTGCTGGTGGGAATGCAAATTAGTTCAATCATTGTGGAAAGCTGTATGGAGGTTCCTCAAAAAACTGAAAATAGAAGTACCATTTCACCCAAAAATCCAACTCCTAGGACTTTATCTTAAGAATGCAGCAGCCCAGTTCGAAAAAGATAGACGCACCCCAATGTTTATTGCAGCACTTTTTACAATAGCCAAGATATGGGAGCAATGTAAGTGTCCATCAGGAGATGAACCAATAAAGAATAAGTGGTACATATACACAATGGAATACTGTTCATCCATAAGAAAGAAACAAATCCTTCCATTAGCACTAACATTGATGGAGCTGGAGGATATTATTATGCTCAGTGAAATAAGCCACGCAAAGAAAGATGAGTATCAAATGATTTCCCACATTTGTGGAGTGTAACTAAGAAGTAAAACTGAAGGAACAAAATAGCAGCAGACTCAGAGACTCCCAGAAGGATCTAGCGGTTACCAAAGGGGAGAACTGTCACAGGGTGGGAGAAGAGGAACATGAGGTATTATATTTAGTACACACGGTGTGGGGGATCACGGGGAAAATAGTGTAGCACAGAGAAGGTAAATAGTGAATCTCTGGCATCTACTACACTGACGAACAATGACTGAATTGGGGTATGAGTGGGGACTTGAAAATACGGGTAAATGTAGTAACCACATTGTTTTTTCATGTGAAACCTTCATAAGAGTGTATATCAATAATAATTTAATTAAAAGAAGAGTGAAAAAATGTTTAGGGAAAATTCTGACTTCCTTTAGTCATGGAAAGATTTTCAGGATCAACGAGTTGCTGAACCTAGCAATGGCTATTGTATATATCCCAACAGAGGGAGGCAGGAGGTTGAGAGATCTCATGTAGCTCTATGGAGCACCATATGAGGAAGTCTTTGGAAAGTCTCCTATCAGTCTTTCTGGATCCCTGACCTTTCCCTTCATAGCTGTAGTATCTGTATTCCTGATTACTGCCCTGAGGAAAGACGCAAAGTGTCCAAGAAGAACGACTACCTTAAGCGCCAACTATCCCATGAAAACAGCGGAGAGTAGGAGGATGGAGAAGCAGCCTGAGCCTTGATAAAATAAGACCTCTAGGCAGAAGGATGAGAGTAAAGTGTCCTGAGGAAAGGGCAGAAAGGTGAAAAGTTGCAATTAAGACGGAAGTAGGAAATAAAAAGCTTTGTAGGAGGTGTTCCAGGAAGATGCTGGCAGGAGCAGGGCGGCGGAAATCTTCTCCCCAAACCATATATACTTATGAAAATACAACAAATACAAGTATACCTAAAAGAGAGACGAGAAGATACAGTATGGCACCCAGTCTGCAGCTGCACCTGAGAGGACACGGCACCCTGCAAGGCAGGTAAGATATGGAACTGCAACACGGCGGGACCCGAGCACTCCCCCACCCCAATGCATTGGTGGGAGGAGCGGATTCAGAAAGGACAGGGAGTGGAAGAACAGGCCCACGAAATAATCAGCCCTGGTGATGTGCCCCGGGAGCACAGACACACATAGTGTGGTGTATCACAGATTGGAGAGTCAGAGGTGAAGGATTTGAGGTGGGGAACGCACCCTGTTCCTCCCAGCCGGCTACCCGGGACAAAAGAAAAGCGTGTGTTTTAGCGGTCTTAAAGGCACAGGGCCCATAGGAGGAGCAGGATCATCCCAGAACACTCAGCCCAGAGGGCTGGGAGTCCTGGGGAATTTCTGACCACTTGGATGGTGACTGGGAAAACGCAGCTGCACTTAGATTTCCCAAAGAGATCGGCACCCTACCATTCATTCCCACAGTGGACAGAGATATAAAGGGCCCTGTGGAGCAGCGCAGCCACAGCTGCATAATAGTAGAGAAGCAGCGCCACCTACAGCATCTTCACAGAATCTACTCATAGTGGCCATTTTTTCTTTTTTTTCTTCCTTCCTTCTTTCTTTTTTTCTTTTTTTTCTCCATTTTCTTCTTTTTAAAAGTCTTAAAGAGAACAAATGACATATATGGCACCCACTAGTGACCACATCTATCACCATGAAAAGACAGAGGAATATGGTACAAAACAAAGCTCCAGACCGAGACATGACGGTATGGAAATGTACAAACTTTCTGAAAAAAAAATCAGAATAAAAGTCATAATCATACTCATGGATCTACAGAGAAATATGTAAGAGCTGAGAAAGGAAATGAGGGACATGAGGAAAGACAATGCAGATATAAGACAAGTGATAGACGGGCTTAGTACCAGACTGGACGAGATACAAGAAACTGTTAATGGAATAGAAATCAGAGAACAGGAATACAGAGAAGCTGAGGAAGAGAGAGATAAACGGATCTCTAGGAAATGAAAAAATATTAAGAGAACTGTGTGACCAATCCAAATGGAACAATATTCGCATTATCGGAGTACCAGAGGAAGAAGAAAGAGAAAAACGGGTAGAAAGTGTCTTTGAAGAAATAATTGCTGAAAACCTTCCCTCATTGGGGATGGAAATAGTCTTGCAGTCCACAGAAGCCCACAGATCTCCCAACCCAAGGGACCCAAGGAAAACAACACCAAAACACATAATAATTAAAATGGCAAAGATCAAAGATAAGGACAGATTATTAAGCACAGCTAGAGAGAGAAAAAAGATCACCTACAAAGGATCAGACTATCATCAGACTTCTCAACAGAAACTTTGCAGGCCAGAAGAAAATGGCATGATATATTTAACATAATGAAACAGGGGCCTAGAACCAAGAATATTGTATCCAGCACGACTATCATTTAAATATGATGGAGGAATTAAACAAATTCCAGACAAGCAAAAGCTGAGAGAGTTTGCCTCCCATAAAACACCTCTACAGGATATCTTAAATGGACTGCTCAGGAGGGAAGCACACCTAAGACTAAAAAGATGTGACCAGAGAAAAAATCATAACAAAGAAAAAAGATCATACTAATTGAAGGCAAAGAATAAAACACATAGTATATAAAGAATGGATGAGGAAGAATAAGAAGGGAGAGAAATAAAGAAACATCAGACTGTGTTTACAATAACTTACCAAGAAAGTTAAGTTAGATTGTCAGGTACTAAAGATGCAACCCTTGAACCTTTGGTAACCACAAATCTAAAAGTTGGCAATGGCAATAAGTACATATCTACCAATAATCACCTAAATGTAAACGGACGGAATGCACCAATCAAAAGACACACAGTAATAGAATGGATAAAAAAGCAAGACCCATTTATATGCTGCTTATGAGAGCCTCACCTCAAACCCAAAGAATTACACAGACTAAAAGTGAAAGGATGGAAAAAGATGTTTTATGCAAACAACAAGGAGAAAAAGCAGGTGTTGCAGTACTTGTATCAGACAAAATAGACTTCAAAACGAAGAAAGTAGCAAGAGATAAAGAAGGACATTACATAATGATAAAGGGGTCAGTCCAACAAGCGGATATAACCATTATAAATATATATGCACCCAACACAGGAGCGCAGGCATATGTGAAACAAATACTAACAGAATTAAAGGAGGAAATAGAAAGCAACACACACATTTTAGGAGACATCAACACAGCACTCATTCAAAAGGACAGATCAACCAGACAAAAAATTAGTAAAGCACAGAGGCCCCAAACAACACACGAGAACAGATGGAACTAACAGACATCTACGGAACTCTACAGCAAAAAGCAGCAGGATACACATTCTTCTCAAGTGCACATGTAACATTTTCCAGAATATACCACATCCTAGGCACAAAAAGAACCTCGGTAAATTAAAAAATATTGAAATCCTACCAACCAGCTTCTCAGATCCCAAAGGTATAAAACTAGAGATAAATTTTAGAAAGAAAACAAAAAGACTCTCAAACACATGGAAACTAACAACATTCTCCTAATTAATCAATGGGTTAATGAACAAATCAAATCAGAAATCAAAGAATATGTGGAGACAAATAACAACAAAAACACAAAGCCACAACTTCTGTGGGGTGCAGCAAAGGCAGTTCTAAGAGGAAATTGTATTGCAATCCAAACCTATTTAAAGAAGGAAGAACATTCCCAAATGAAAAGTCTAAAGACACAATTACTGAAATTGGAAAAAGAAGAACAAATGAAACCCAAAGTCACCAGAAGGAGGGACATAATAAAGATCAGAGAAGAAATAAATAAAATTGTGGAGAACAAAACAATAGAAAAAATCAGTGAAATCAAGAGCTGCTTCTTTGAAAAAGAAACATAATAGATAAACCTCTAGCCAGGCTCATTAAGAGAAAAAGAGAATCTACACACATAAACAGAATCAGAAATGAGAAAGGAAAAATCACGACGGATCTCACAGAAATACAAAGAATTACACGAGAATACTATGAGAATCTATAGGCTAACAAGCTGGAAAACCTAGAAGAAATGGACAACTTTTTAGAAAAATACAACCTTCCAAAAATGACCAAACAAGAAACAGAAAACTACACAGACCAAGCATCAGCAACAAAATTGAAGCGGTAATAAACAAACTACCCAAGAACAACAGCCCCGGACCAGAAGGATTAACCTCTGAATTCTGCCAAAAATATAGAGAAGAAATAACACCCATTCTTCTTAAAATTTTCCAAAAAATAGAAGAGGAGTGAATACTTCTAAACTCAGTCTATGAAGTCAGCATCACTCTAATACTAAAACCTGGCAAAGACCTCACCAAAGGGAAAACTACAGACCATTATCCCTGATGAACATAGATGCAAAAATACTCAACAAAATATTAGCAAACCGAATTCAAAAATACATCAAGAGGATCATAAACCATGGTCAAGTGAGATTCATCCCAGAGATGATAGAATGTTACAATATTTGAAAATCCATCAACATCATCCACCACATCAACAAAAAGAAGAACAGAAACCACATGATCATATCCATGGATGCCGAAAAAGCATTTGACAAAATATAGCATCCATTCATGATTAAAACTCTCAGCAAAATGTGTATAGACGGCAAATACCTCAACATCATAAAGGCCATGTATGGCAAACCAACAGCTAACATCATACTTAACAGTGAGAAGCTGAAAGCATTTCATCTAAAATCGGGAGGAAGGTAGGGATGCCCCCTCTCTCCACTGTTATTCCACATAGTACTGGAGGTCCTATCCATGACAATCAGCAAAACAAAGACACACAAATCATGCAGATTGGTAAAGAAGTCAAATTGTCAGTATGTGCAGATGACATGTTGTTGTACATAAAAAAACTCTAATGACTCTAGTCCAAAACTGCTACAACTAATATGTGAATTCAGCAAAGTTGCACGATACAGAATTAACACAGAAATCTGTTGCTTTCGTATACACTAATGATCAACCAACAGAAAGAGAAGTCAGAAAAACAATTCCATTCATAATTGCACGAAAAAGAATAAAATAACTAGGAATAAACCTAACGAAGGAAGTGAAACACCTATACCCTGAAAACTACAAACAGTCCTAAGAGAAATTAAAGAGCACACTAACAAATGGAAACTCATACCATGCTCTTGGCTAGGAAAAATAAGTATTGTCTAAATGGCTATACTACCTTAAACAATGTACAAATTCAATGCAATCCATATCAAAATACCAGTAACATTCTTCAATAAACTGGGACATATAGTTCTAAAATTCCTATGGAACCACAAAAACCCTGAATAGCCATAGCAACCCTGAGATGGAGGAATAAAACAGGGGAATTACAATCCTTGACTTAAAGCTCTACTTCAAAGCCACTGTAATTAAGACAATTTGGTACTGGCACAAGAACAGACTCACAGACCAGTATAAGAGAACATAAATTCCAGAATTTAACCCAAACATATATGGTCAATTAATATATGATAAAGGAGCCTTGGATTTACAATGGGGAGATGACAGCCTCTTCAGCAGCTGGTGTTTGAAAAACTGGACAGCTATATATAAGAGAATGAAACTGGACTACTGCCTAACCCCATACACAAAGGTAAAGTCAAGGTGGATCAAAGACCTGAATGTAAGTCATGAAACCATAAAACTCTTAGAAAAAAGCATAGGCAAAAATCTCTTGGACATAAACATGAGTGACTTCTTCATGAACATATCTCCCCGAGCAAGGAAAACAAAAGCAAAAATGAACAAGTGGAACTATATTAAGCTGAAAATTTTCTGTGCAGCAAAGGACACCATCAGTAGAACAAAAAGCCGTCCTACAGTTTGGGAGAATATGTTCATAAATGTCATGTCAGATAAGGGGTTGACATCCAAAATATATAAAGAAGTCACGCACCTCAAAAAACAAAAAGCAAATAATCCAATTACACAATGGGCAGAGGATATGAATAGGCACTTCTCTAAAGAAGAAATTCAGACGGCCAACAGGCACATGAAAAGATGCTCCACATTGCAAATCATCAAAGAAATGTAAATTAAAACCACAATGAGATATCACCTCACACCAGTTAGGATGGCCAACATCCAAATCACAAACAACAACAATGTTGGTGAGGATGTGGCGAAAAGGGAACCCTCCTACACTGCTGGTGGGAATGCAAATTAGTTCAATCATTGTGGAAAGCAGGATGGAGGTTCCTCAAAATACTGAAAATAGAAATACCATTTGACCCAGGAATCCCACTCCTAGGAATTTACCCTAAGAATGCAGGATCCCAGTTTGAAAAAGGCAGATGCACCCCTATGTTTATTGCAGCACTATTTACAATAGCCAAGAAATGGAAGCAACCTAAGTGTCCATCAGTAGATGAATGGATAAAGAAGAAGTTGTACATATACACAATAGAATATTATTCAGCCATAAGAAGAAAACAAATCCTACCATTTGCAACAACATAAATGGAGCTAGAGGGTGTTATGCTCAGTTTAATAAGCCAAGCCGAAAAAGGCAAGTATCAAATGATTTCACTCATATGTGGAGCATAAAAGCAAAGAAAAAAACTGAAGGAACAAAACAGCCGCAGACTCACAGAACTCAAGAACGGAATAATAGTTTTACCAAAGGGAAAGGGACTGGGCAGGATGGGTGGGAAGGGAGGGACAAGGGGGAAAAGGGGGCATTAATGATGGGGGGCACGGGGAGGGCGGTACAACTCAGAGAAGACAAGTAGTGTTTCTACAGCATCTCACAATGCTGATGGGTGGTGACTGTAATTGAGTTGATTGGGGGAACCTCGTGAAGCGGGTAGTTTAATAACCATAATGTTGCACATGCAATTATAGATTAATGATACAGAAATAAATAAAAAAGAAAGAAAACAAAGAAAGAAAAGAAAAAGAAAGAAACAGAGAAAAAGAAAGAAAGAAAGAAAGAAAGAAAGAAAGAAAGAAAGAAAGAAAGAAAGAAAGAAAGAAAGAAAGAAAGAAAGAAAGAAAGAAAGAAAGAAAGAAAGAAGGAAAGAAAGAAAGAAAGAAGGAAAGAAAGAAAGAAAGAAAGAAAGAAAGAAAGAAAGAAAGAAAGAAAGAAAGAAAGAAAGAAAGAAAGAGAAAGAAAGAAAGAGAAGAAAGAAAGAAAGAAAGAAAGAAAGAAAGAAAGAAAGAAAGAAAAAGAAAAGAGAGGAGAGAGAAAAGGAAGGAAGGAAGGAAGGGAAGGAAGGAAGGAAGGAAGGAAGGAAGGAAGGAAGGAAGGAAGGAAGGAAGGAAGGAAGGGAGGAAGAAGGAAGGGAGGGAGGAAGAAGGAAGAGAGGGAGGGAGGGAGGAAGGAAGAAAAAGAAACAAATCCAGTACCTACAGCCTTTGATTCACATTTGAAGGAACCATAAACCCTGTTTGCATATTCCTTACTGTTGGCTATCCAGAATAACTACTTCTATCCAACTTCCTCCATCACGAAGGAAAATGCCTCCACTCACCATTTTGAAACCATATATAAAATCTTATAAGGGTATTGAGTGGATTTTAGGTCCTGAGGCATGCAGCTCCCCCAGTTGCAGGATGAGGAAATGCAAAGCTGCTTGATACCTGAACTAATCAGTCCTTCCTGCCATCTTCCTAGACTTGCCCAGGAGTGAGGATGTCCATACCCCACTACTGTCTGTCTGCTGAACAACTATTTCAAGCTCGCCTTAGTAGTACATAATTTTCACATGAACAATGAAGGAGTGTGCTGTGCTGACATATTGGGCTCAAGATTTGAAGTTCTTTTTCACTGCAATCATCAGGAATATAAACTAAAGTCGAATTAAAGAAAATGTTCTAAACTGCCTCTTTGTTTAGAAGGATTTTTTTTAATTTGCAAAAGCTGTCAACATTTTTTTGAACAGAGAGTGGAGAAAGTCTGGGCTGAGGACGGTGAAGGCTGAGAAGTTCTATTCTCCCCGCTGCGTGTGCCTGATGGACTTATCTCTGTAAGCATCAGGTTATTCAATCTGAACAGCACAGTTGTTGAAGTGGATGGCGTCTCTCTGCAGTAGGTGTCTGGGGCTGAGTTTCCTGGAAGCAGAAGCTGGAAGGGGCTTTCTGTGTGTCATCCAGGGGTGCCGCTCACACTGGAAGGGGAGGCAAGGAGGCAGCAGGAGCTGAGCGGGGCTGAGGCTCAGCTGGGAGCTGCCTAAGTCTGGTCCCGTGCAATGCTTCAGAATGTCCACTCCACCCAAGAGTGATCCCAGCAGGGCGCTGGCCTCCTCTGCCCCCAGCAGTGAGCCAGTGGTCTGGATCTGCCCCCTTCACGGTGGGAGGATACACTGCCGGGCTGGCAAGAAGCTGCCCACTGGTCAAGGTCAGCTTCTAAGAGGAAGCAGCTGGAAGCTATTAGCCGTGGATCCAGGAGCAGGGGTTCACAGGGTGAGGGACAGAAGGTCAGCAAGAGCATCCTCTGTGAAGGAATAACTTCTCATATTTCAGAGAATCCAAAGAACTACACATTTTCCTAAGACCATGGTGCAGAGAATGACAATGCCAAGCGTATTAGCTTCCCGTGTCCTCTGATACTGTAGGTGATGACCTCATACCGATCTGAAGCTTGAAAGAGGTCTGGGTATCTTTGATTAATGTAGAGGAAAAACTAGGTCACAGTTAATAAATGCCATATGTTGACAGACAACATGCTTTCACAGTGTGGAGGCCAGGGTAAGTGAAGTGGGAATGTGGAGAGGCAGCCGACTGCAGAAGTGGAAAAGTCTGGGAGCTCAGACAAAGCCCTGCAAGAAGTTATCCAACGATTTTCCAGGGCATTGCAATGGGGCACTGGCAATTTCCATATAGAAAATATATTTTGATGCCATGGACATCCTTCACTGATGGTCATCCCAAACTGGCACCCTCAAAATCATAGGACAGAAGAAAGCAACACCGAGTCATCACAGCAGCTGGTTAATTCAGGAATGGCCCACTGGTGCTGTCAGTCTGTCTACCTCGCCCTGAAGCTTCATACTCCAGCACTGACACGTACAAGGAAATCTGGTGAATCCATTTCAAAGAAATATAACCACCTCTTAATTTGTGATTAAGCTTTTGAAAGAGAACACTTTCACCAACATCAACTTTTTAATTCAGGCCTGCAAACACATACACAGTGCCTATGTTGTATCATACGCACACCCATGTAAATAGATACAATGTAAAAACGTATTTATGTAAATAAATATAAATACATATGTATTTCTCCTCTAAGAGGTGCACCAAGAAATCTACAAGTCATCCTTGTTTTCCCATGTGTCTGTAGAATGTTATATAATAGCCACAGTAAGTTAGACTTTTAAATCATGTCCGTGGAGAAACACTATATTAAAAGTATGTATCAAAATTTGCCATGTATAGCCTAATGTTCCATTTGGGTCCAAATTCAGACATTCCCAGACACACACCAGAGGTCCAGGGGCCTAACTGAGGAAGGTTTTCCACCCAGTGACTCTCTAAGCGCCAAGCCACTCGGGGATAGGACTTAAAACTCTGGGAGAGGCAATGTGACACCCCGGGTCTGAGTGTGTTCGGCACAAAATAGCTCCAGCAAAAATCCTTGCGCCTGGGGCTGATCTGTGGCTGCTAAGGGCTTCTGAGGAGCTGATGGTTGTCTTACCTTTTCTCAGCAGAGAGGCTGGTCTTCTAAGTAGAACGACTGAATCACCAGCTTACTTCTCTCTCTTGCCAAAGCAAAAAGCATGCACTTCTGCTAGGAAAAGCCTCTGATCTCTCATTAGCTACCTGCATGAGGCTGTCAGTGGTACTTTATAGGGTGAATGATGTCCCAGTAAGTAAGGAGCTCTTAACACTAATGAAATTCTGGTACCCTAGGGCCAAGGCTGCCAGCAGCCTGCTACCTGTCTTCCCAAGATTCCTGGCACTTTTCCCCTAAGCAGTCCTGAGATTCGGCAATGAAAGAGGCACTCTGTCCCTCCTCTGCTGCACAAGGGCTACTGTTTTTACTGAAGCCCTATTCTCTTGAGCCACCTGTGAGGGAACACAGGTGGAGGAAGAGCAGATTCCCCGTCTGCCCAAGGAATGAGTCCACCTTTAAGGCTCTACAGTGAGCACCATCATTACCACTGAGAGCAGACCCATGTGGAGAATAATGCTCCCCCAACACCCCATTAGACTTCTTAGTGATTTTATCCTTGAGTTTGTGTCTCCCATGGCAAGTCTGGTGGAATAACAGAGCATGCTCTGCAGGCTTGGAGCTTGGGCTCATGCGTGATCCTGTCCCCTTCACCCAAGCTGGCCCTCCGCACTCCTTGCCCAAAGTAGCTGTTGCACTGTGCCCCCTGCAGGGATCAAGGCATGGTGCAAGGACGAATGGCACTAGACTTGAACACCCTGAAATGTCTCGGAATACAAGCGGAATTGTCCTCCTCCTATGCTAGAGCACCAGGACTTGTCTGGTGGGCAGCCAGACAGAGACTGAGACTGCAGGAGCCAGCCTACCTCCCACCCCTGACACATATGCCTAGCTGCATCCAGTGCGGAAGCTGCAGCATACTGAGGGTTGCCCATGTGGTGTGGGTTGAACAGTAAGAGGAGGAGACCTTCCTGAGAATCTTTCTAGAACAGAGAGCAATGCACTGTTTAGCAGCTGGCAGAACAGCGGCCAGGCAAGGGTCATGCCTGAGCAAGTGTGTTTGTAGGCCTGGGGTCTGGCAAGCAGACCCCAAGGTATGCCCGTGCTCTGCAAGATCCCCTCGTGGGCACCCACTAGCACACCCCACACTGTGCACTTTGCCAGGTCCTCTTCCTCCCTCCCACCTTCCTGAGTCCGGCTTGTGTTTGTCCCTCCAGCCACGTCAAGGCAGCCTAACGGGAGGAGACAGGAAATACAAATCTGGGCTCCTGGTCACTGTACATGCAAGTGAAACTCTCTGGTATTTCCATGTGATGTGGGCAGTGCACAATAATAAAATCAGCAGTAAAGTTCAGGCTAATAACTTCATTTTTGCTGAACACAGCACTGGAAAACAAATTTATAACACAAGTTGAGAGAGGAGGGCTACAAAAGACGGGAAAGCAGTTGAGTTCCTTTAAGTGCACTTTTTTTCTTGCTATTTGAATGGACCACACGTTTCATTTTGCACCATATCCCAAAATGAGGTATCTCGTCCTGAAGTACATTAACCAACTATCCAATAAAATCCTAAAACTAGAAACAAACCACAAAGCCAGCAACTGCCCACACGGGCACCCAGCTCCACTGTCTCTTAACTGAGTGATTAGCTACCTTCTCAGAACTGTGTTCCCTTATCAACAGTCGGAGGGTACAGCCAGTCCCTCTGTTGCAGGGCTTTTGCAGGGATCAGATGAGACAGTATTGGTAAGACACCGGGAACCATGGGTGCTACTTAGAATCTTCCTATTACCACTGGCTCCTTTATTCCCACCCCTTGCATAATCCCCATTATAGTTTTTGCTCTAGGTGTGGGCAGGTACTCACCTCCCACCGAACACTAAGAGGCCAGACATTCAGGAAGGTGATCTGCCCAAGCCAGCGATCTGAAAAGTGGCAAAGCCTGAAGCAGAGCAGGGATGCCTCCCTCCAGAAACCCTGCTCTGCACCAGAGACTGTGGCCCAGATCTACCTGCCTCCAGAACCACCCTGCACCAGAGCCCATGGCCAAGATCTACCTGCCTCCAGACCCCTGCCCCACAAAAGAGCCCATGGCCCACGTCTACCTGTCTCCAGAACCCCTGTCTCGCACCAGAGCCCACAGCCCAGGTCTACCTGCCTCCAGACCCACTGCCTTGCACCAGAGCCTGTGGCCAAGATCTACCTGCCTCCAGACCTCCTGCCCCTCACCAGAGCCCACAGCCCAGATCTACCTGCCTCCAGACCCACTTCCCTGCACCAAAGCCTGCAGCCTAGATCTACCTGCCTTCCACCAACAAAGGATGCCCTCCTTAACCACCTCTGGTGGTGGTACTGGGACCAGATGCACGCATCATAGGGGCAAACCTGTATGGCATCCAGAGCTGGACGCTGCTAACGGAAAAGGTGCTAAGTTACCCCGCTTCTTTTCCGGAGAGTGGGCAGCCCTCAGTAATGAAACAATGTAGTTCAGAATCCATCTCCCTCCCAGCATGAAGTTCTAAGCTCTTCCATGTCAGCAGCTGTGCCAGATAATTCTGGTATCCCCAGTAACACTGGCACGCCTCTGCATTGGCAGCGAGTCCCTGGGGCATTCAGGAATGGTTGACAGGTGAAGCCAGCCCAGCCTGCAGATGTGGGGGTGCCATCTACCTACAGCCCCCAGCCTAGTATCCGCCTGGCTGGGGAATTTGGAAAGGGCCCTGCATTGGGGAAGAGATCATCTGAAGGCAGCCTCTCAGGCAGGCCAGCCACTCCAGGTCCCTGTCCCTGGAGGCTCCCATTCTCTGTCTGTGCAGGAGTACATAAGCTGGGTTTTTCCTAGCCAGCACCTGGCAGCTGTCACACTTGAGGGTCCACACCGTCAGCATAACTCAAGGCCATAGGGAAGCCATCATCCACCCCTAAAGATGCTTGGCATGGTGCCTGCTCTGGAAGCAGCCTTCCACAGATAGCAGTTCTAGTAGTTTAGGACTGGAGCCTTTAGGGATTTTATGTACAATATCATATGATCTGCAAATAGTGACAATTTGACTTATTCTTTACCAATCAGGATGCCTTGTGTTTCTTTGTTTTGTCTGATTGCCGTGACTAGCATCTCCAGTACTATGTTGAATAGCAGTGGAGAGAGTGGGCATGCCTGTCTTCTTCCCAATCTTAGATGCAAAGCTTTCAGCTTCTCGCTGTTAAGTGTGATGTTAGCTGTGCGTTTGTCATATATGGCCTTTATGATGTTGAGATACTTGCCCTCTATAACCATTTTGTTGAGAGTTTTAATCATGAATGGATGCTGAATTTTGCCAAATGCTTTTCAGCATCAACGGAGATGGTCATGTGGTTTTAGTTCTTTTTATTGATGTGGTGGTTGATGTTGATGGATTTTCTAATGTTGTACCATCCTTGCATCCCCGGGATGAATCCCACTTGGTCATGGTGTATGATCCTCTGTACATATTTTTGAATTCGGTTTGCTAATATTTTGTTGAGTATTTTTGCATCTACTTTCATCAGGGATATTGGTCTGTAATTTTGTTTTTTGATGAGGTCTTTGCCCGGTTTTGGTATTAGAGTGATGCTAGCTTCATAGAATAAGTTTGGAAGTGTTCCCTCCTCTTCTATTTTTCAGAAAACTTTAAGGAGAATGGGTATTATTTCATCTCAGTATTTCTGGGAGAATTCAGAGGTGAATTCATCTGGTCCATCCGGGGGTTTTGTTCTTGGGTAGTTTTTTTAATAATTTATTTTGGTATTATTAATTTACATTTACATGCACAATATTATGGTTACTAAACTTCGACCCTCATCACGTCCCCCCCATCAACCCCATCACAGTCACTGTCCATCAGCCAGGTGAGATGAAATAGAATCACTAGTTGTCTTTTCGGAGTTGTACAGCCCTCATCATACAACCCCCCACCAACATTATGTGTGCTAATTGTAATGCCCCTTTTTCCCGTGTATCCCTCCCTTAAACCCATCTTCCCCAGGTCTTTCCCTTTGGTAAATATTATTCTGTTCTTGGATTCAGTGAGTCTGCTGCTGTTTTGTTCCTTCAGTTTTTCTCTTTGTTCTTAAACTCTACATATGAGTGAAATCATATGATACTTCTCTTTTTCGGCAAGGCTTATTTCAATGAACATAATACCCTCTAGCTCCATCCATGCTTTTACAAATCTTAGGATCTGTTTTCTTCTTATGGCTGAATAATATTCCATTGTCTATATGTACCACATCTTCTTTATCCATTCATCTGCTGATGGACACTTATGTTGCTTCCATTTCTTGGCTATTGAAAATAGTGCTGCGATAAACATAGAGGTGCATATGTCTTTTATATATTGGGCTGCTGCATTCTTAGTGTAAATTCTAAGTGCGATTGCTGGGTCAACTGGTATTTCTGTTTTGAGGTTTCTGAGGAACCTCCATACTCCATTTTACAATAGTTGAAATCATTTTTGTTTGCACCAACAGTGTATGAGGGTCCCCTTTTCTTCAAATCCTCATCAATATTTGTTGTTGTTTGTGTTGTGGATGTTGGCCATCCTCGCAGGTGTGAGGTGATGTCACTCTGGATTTAACTTGCATTTCTGGTGTTTAGCGATGTGGAGCATCTTTTCATGTGCCTGTTGGCCATCTGAGTTTCTTCTTTGGAGTAGTGTGTATTCATGTCATCTGCCCATTTCTTAATTGGATTATTTACTTTGTGTTTCTTGAGGAGCATGAGTTCTTTATATATTTGGGATGTTAAGCCCTTTTTGGATGCGTCATTTATGAATATATTCTCCCATACTGTAGGATGTCTTTTTGTTGTCCTGATGGTGTCCTTTACTGTACAGAAGCTTTTCAGTTTGATATAATCCCACTTGTTCATTTACCTTTGTTTCCCTAGCTTGGGGAGGTATGTTATTAAAGAAGTCACTCATGTTTATGTCCAAGAAATTTTTGCCTGTGTTTTTTTCTAAGAGTTTTATGTTTCCATGCCTTTCATTCAGGTCTTTGATCCATTTTGAGTTTTCTTTTGTTTATGAGGTTAGATAGTAGTCCAGTTTCATTCTCTTACATGTAGCTCTCCAGCTTGGCCAACACCAGTTGCTGGAGAGGCTCTCATGCCCCCATTATATATTTAGGTTCCTTTATAATATATTAATTGACTGTATATGTTTGGGCTAATGTAAGGAGTTTCTATTCTGTTCCACTGGTCGGTGGATCTGTTTTTGTGCCAATATCAAATTGTCTTGATTACTGTGGCTTTGTAATAGAACTTGAAGTAAGGAAGCATAACTCCCCCTTTTTTATTTCTCCTTCTGAGGATTGCTTTGGCTATTCTGGATCTTTTGTGGTTCCCTACGAATTTTAGAATTATTTCTTCCAGCTCATTGAAGAGAGCTGTTGGTATTTTGAAAGGGATTGCAATGAATCTGTAGATTGCTTTAGGTAGTAGTATAGCCATTTTGACAATATTTATTCATCCTAGCCAAGAGCATTGGAGGAATTTCCATTTCTGAGTGTCCTCTTGAGTTTCTCTTAGGAGTGTCTTGTAGTTTTCAGCGTAAAGGTGTTTCACTTCCTTCGTTTGGTTTCTTCCTAGGTATTTTATTCTTTTAGAAGTAATTCTGAATGGAATTGTTTTTCTGATTTCTCTTTCTGTTAGTTCATCGTTAGTGTATAGGAAAGCAACAGATTTCTGTGTGTTACTTTTTTGTCCTGCCACTTTGCAGAATTCAGATATTAGTTCTAGTAGTTGTAGGGTGGAGTCTTCCGGGTTTTTTATGTACAATCTCATATCATCTGCAAATAGTGACAATTTGACTTCTTCTTTACCAAACAGGAGGCTTTGTGTTTCTCTGTTTTGTCTGATTGCCGTGACTAGCATATCCAATACTATGTTGAGTAGCAGTGGAGAGAATGGGCATTGCTGTTTCTTCTCAATATTAGATGCAAACCTTTCAGCTTTACCCTGTTAAGTATGATGTGAGCTGTGTGTTTGTCATATACGGCCTTCATAATGTTGAGATAATTGCCCTTTACACCTATTTTGTTGAGAGTGTTAATCACTAAAGGATGCTGAATTTTGTCAAATGCTTCTTCAGCAGCTACGGAGATTATCAAGTGCTTTTTGTACTTTTTGTTGATTTGGTGGGTGATGTTGATGGGTTTTCGAATGTTGTACTGTCCTTGCACCCATGGGATGAAACCCACTTGATCACAGTGTATGATCTTTCCACATATTATTGAATTCGGTTTGCTAATATTTTGTTCAGTATTTCTGCATCTATGTTCATCATTGATATTGGTCTGTAATTTTCTTTTTTGGTGAGGTCTTTGCCCGGTTTTGGTATTAGAGTGATGCTAGCTTCATAAAATGAGTTTGGAAGTGTTCCCTCCTCTTCTGTTTATTGGAAAACTTTAAGGAGAATGGGTATTTCTTTTCAGTATTTCTGGTAGAATTCAGAGGGGAATCCGTCTGTCAGGGCTTTTGTTCTTGGGTAATTTTTAAAATAATTTATTTTGGTATTATTAACCTACAATTACATGTGCAATATTATGGTTACTAAACTACCCCCTTCATCACTTCCAACCATCCAACCCCATTAGAGTCACAGTCCATCAGCCTAGTGAGATGCTGTAGAATATCTACTTGTCTCTCCTGAGGTGTACAGCTGTCCCCGTGTCCCAGCAACGCTATATCAGTCAATTGTAATGCCCCTTTTTCTCGCGTATACTTCCCATACAACTCATCTTCCCCAGTCCCTTTCCCTTTGGTAACTATTATTCCGTTCTTTGGTTCTGTGAGTCTGCTGCTGTTTTGTTCCTTCAGTTTTTTTCTTTGCTCTAACACTCCACGTATGAGTGAAATCATTTGATACTTGTCTTTTTCAGCTAGGCTTATTTCACTGAGCATAATACCCTCTAGTTGCAGCCATGTTGTTGCAAATGTTAGGATTTATTTTCTTATGGCTGAATAATATTCCATTGTGTATATGTTCCACATCTTCTTTATCCATTCATCTACTGATGGACACTTAGGTAGCTCCAATTTCTTGGCTATTGTAAATAGTGCTGCGATAAACGTAGGGGTGCATCTGTCTTTTTCAAAATGGGCTGCTGCATTCTTAGCATAAATTTAGAAGAGTGCGTTTGCTGGGTCAACTGGTGTATCTACGTCGAGTTTTTTGAGAAACGTCATACTCTTCCCACAATGGTTGAACTCATTTCCACTTAAACCAGCAGTGTAGGAGGGAGCCCTTTTGTCCACATCGTCGCCACTGTTTGTTGTTGTTTGTGTTCTGGTTCTTGGCCATCCTCACTGGTGTGAAATGATATCTAATTGTGGATTTAATTGGCATTTCTCTGATGATTAGCGACGTGGAGCATCTTTTCATGTGCATGTTGCCCATCTGAGTTTCTTCTTTGGAGAAGTGTCTATTCATGTCCACTACACACTACTTAATTGGATTATTTACTTTATGTTTGTTGAGGAGCATGAGTTCTTTATATATTTGGGATGTTAAGCACTTATCGGATACGTCATTTATGAATATATTCTCCCATACTGTAGGATGTCTTTTTGTTCTACTGCTGGTGCACTTTGATGTACAGAGGCTTTTCAGCTTGATATACTCCCACTTGTTCATTTTTGCTTTGTTTACTTTCCTCGGGGAGATGTGTTCATAAATGAATCGCTCATGCTTTTGTCCAAGGTATTTTTGCGAACGTTTTTTCAAAGAGTATTATGGTGTTATGCATTACATTGAGTTCGTTGATCTATTTTGAGATTACTTTTCTTTATGGGCTTAGACATTAGACCCGTGTCATTCTTTCATGTAGTTCTCCAGCTTTCCAACACAAGTGGCTGAAGTGGCTGTCATCTCCGAATTGTATTTCTACAGTTCCTTTATAATATATTAATTGACTCTATATGTTTGGGCTAATGTTTGGGTTTTCTATTCTGTTCTCTGGTATGTGGGTCTGTTTTTGTGCCACCACCAGATTGTCTTCATTACTGTGGCTTTGAAGTGGAGGTTGAAGACAGGGAGCATAATTCCTCCTGTTTTATTCCTCCTTCTCAAGATTGCTTTGGCTATCCGGGGTCTTTTGTGGTTCCCTTATGAATTTTAGAATTATTTGTTCCAGCTCATTGAAGAGAGCTGTTGTTATTTTGAAAGGGATTACAATGAATCTGTAGAATGCTTTAAGTAGTAGTATAGCCATTTTGACAATATTTATTCTTCCTAGCCAAGAGCATGGGAGGAATTTCCATTTCTTAGTGTCCTCTTTAATTTCTATTAGTTGTGTCTTGAACTTTTCAGGGTATAGATCTTTCACTTCCTTCATTAGGTTTCTTCCTAGGTATTTTATTCCTTTTAATGCAATTGTCAATTTAATTGTTTTTATGATTTCTCTTTCAGTTAGTTCATTGTTAGTGGATTATAAAGCAACAGATTTCTGTGTGTTAGTTTTTAATCCTGATACTATGCAGAATTCAGATATTAGTTCTAGTACTGTTGGAGTGGAGTCTTCTGGATTTTTTATATACAATCTCATGTCGTCAGCAAATAGTGACAATCTGACTTCTTCTTTACCAAACAGGAGGCCTTTTGTTTATTTGCTTTGTCGGATCACCGTGGCTAGCACCTCTACTACTATGTTGAATAGCAGTGGAGGGAGTGGGCATTGCTGTCTTCTTCCCAATATTAGATGCAAAGCTTTCAGCTTCTCGCTGTTAAGTATGATGTGAGCTGTGCGTTTGTCACATACGGCCTTCATGATATTGAGATACTTGCCCTCTATACCCATTTTGTTCAGACTTTAATCATGAATGGATGCCGAATTTTGTCAAACGCTTTTTCAGCATCCACAGAGATGATCATGTGGTTTTTCTTCTTTTTGTTGATTTATTGGATGATGCTAATGGATTTCCATATCTTTTACCATCCTTGCATCCCTGGATGAATCCCACTTGATCATGGTGAATGAACCTTTCAACATATTTTCTAATTCGGTCTGCTAATATTTTGTTGAGTATTTTTGCAACTATGTTCATCATAGATATCGGTCTGTAATTTTCTTTTTTGGTAAGGTCTTTGCCCGGTTTGGGTATTAGAGTGATGCTAGCTTCAAAGAATGAGTTTGGAAGTGTTCCCTCCTCTTGTATTTTTCGGAAAACTTTAAGGAGAATGGGTGTTATTTCTTCTCAGTATTTCTGGTAGAATTCAGAGGGGAATCCGTGTGTCAGGGGCTTTTATTCTTGGGTAGTTTATTTATAATGTATTTTGGTATTATTTAAACACATTTACATGTGCAATATTGTGTTTACTAAACTACCCCCTTCATCACTACCAGCCCTCCAACCCCATTAGAGTGACGGTCCATCAGCCTAGCGAGATGCTGTAGAATATCTGCTTCTCTTTTCTGAGTTGTACAGCCGGCCCGGTGGCCTAGCAACACACTATCTGCTAATTATAATGCCCCTTTTTCCCACTTATCCCTCCATTTCTACTCATCTTCCCCAGTCCCTTTCCCTTTCGTAAGTATAATTCCGTTTTGGGTTCTGTGAGCCTGCTTCTCTTTTGTTCCTTCAGTTTTTTTTCTTTGCTCTAAAACTCCACGTATGAGTGAAATCATTTGATACTTGTCTTTTTCAGCTAGGCTTATTTCACTGAGCATAATACCCTCTAGTTGCATCCATGTTGTTGCAAATGCTAGGATTTGTTTTCTTACGGCTGAATGATATTCCATTGTGTATATGTACCACATCTTCTTTATCCATTCATCTTCTGATGGACACTTAGCTAGGTCCAAATTCTTGGCTATTGTAAATAGTGCTGCGATAAACGTAGTGGTGCATCTGTCTTTTTCAAATTGGGCTGCTGCATTCTTAGAGTAATTTCCAAAGAGTGTAATTGCTGGGTCATCTGGTGTAGATATGTAGAGTTTTTTGAGAAACCTCATAGTCCTTTCCACTATGGTTGAACTAATTTGCATTCCCACCAGAAGTGTAGGAGGGAGACCTTTTGTCCACATCCTCCACACCATTTCTTGTTGTTTGTGTTCTGGACGTTGACCATCATCACTGGTGTGAAGTGATATCTAATTGTGGATTTAATTATCATTTCTCTGATGATTAGTGATATGGAGCATCTTTTCATGTCAATATTGGCGCTCTGAGTTTCTTCTTTGGAGAAGTGTATATTCATGTCCTCTGGCCATTTCTTAATTGGATTATTTACTCTATGTTTGTTGAGGAACGTGAGTTCTTTATATATTTGGGATGTTAAGCCCTTATCGGATACGTCATTTATGAATATATTCTCCCTTACTGTAGGAGGTCTTTTTGTTCTACTGCTGGTGTACTTTGACGTACAGAAGCTTTTCAGCTTGATATAGCCCCACTTCTTCATTTTTGCTTTGTTTACCTTTCTCAGGGTGAGGTGTTCATAAAGAAGTCGATCATGCTTAGGTTTAAGTTATTTTTGCCAATGTGTTTCTCAGAGTTTTCAGGTTTCATGCATTACACTGAGTTCTTTGATCCATTTTGAGGTGAATTTTCTTTATGGTTTAGACATTAATCCCGTGTCATTCTCTTTATATAGCTCTTCAGTTTTTCCTACACTTGCCCCTGAAGAAATTGTCATCTCGGAATTGCATATTTAAGGTTCCTTTGTAATACATTAATTGACTCTATATGGTTGGGCTAATGTTTGGATTTTCTATTCTGTTCCACTGGTCTGTGTTTCTTTTTTAGTGCCAAACAAAATTGTCTTGATTACTGTGGCTTTGTAGTAGAGCTTGAAGTCAGGGAACATAATTCCCCCTGTTTTATTCTTCCTTCTCAAGATTGCTTTGGCCCTTCGGGGTCTTCTCTGTGACCCTATGAGTTTTAGAATTTGTCCCTGCTCATTGCTATCTGTCTGTAATTTTATTTTTCGGTGAGGACTTTGCCAGGTTTTAGTATTAGAGTGATGCTAGCTTTAAAGAATGAGTTTGGAAGTGATCCCTCCTCTTTTATTTTTCAGAAAACTTTAAGGAGAATGGGTGTTACTTCTTCCCAGTATGTCTGGAAGAATTCAGAGGGGAATCTGTCTGTCAGGGGCTTTTATTCTTCTGTAGTTTTTTTATAATTTATTTTGGTATTATTAACCTATAATTACATGGGCAATATTGTTGTTACTAAAATACCCCCTTCTTCACTTCCAACCCTCAAACACCGTTAGAGTCACGGTCCATCAGCCCAGTGAGATGCTGTGGAATATCTACTTGTCTTTTCTGAGTTGTACAGCCGTCCCCGTGGCCCAGCAATGCACTATATTCTAATTGCAATGACGCTTTGTCCCGCATATCCCTCCCATCCAACCATCTTCTCCAGTCCCTTTCCTTTTGGTAACTATTATTCCTTTCTTGGATTCTGTGAGCCTGCTGCTGTTTTGTTCCACCAGGTTTTTTCTTTGCTCTAACACTCCACGTATATGTGAAATCATTTGACACATGTCTTTTTCAGCTAGGCTTATTTCACTGAGCATAATACCCTGTAGTTTCATCCATGTTGTTGCATATGGTAGGATTTGCTTTGTTATGGCTGAATAGTATTCCATTGTGATATGTACCATATCTTCTTTATCCATTCAACTACTGATGGTCATTTAGGTAGTTCCAATTTCTCGGCTATTGTAAATAGTGCTGCGATAAACATAGGGGTGCATCTGTCTTTTTCAAATTGGGCTGCTGCATTCTTAACATAAATTTCAGAGAGTGGAGTTGCTGGATCAACTGCTATGTCTATGTAGAGTTTTGTAAGAAACCACATACTCCTTTCCACAATGGTTGAACTCATTTGCATACCCACTAGCAGTGTAGGAGGGAAACCTTTTGTCTACATCCTTGCCACCGTTTGTTGTTGTTTGTGTTCTCGACATTGGCCATCCTCACTGGTGTGAAGTGATATCTAATTGAGGATTTAATTATCATTTCTCTGATGATTAGCGATGTGGAGCATCATTTCATGTCAATATTGGCCATCTGAGTTTCTTCTTTGGAGAAGTGTGTATTCATGTCCTCTGCCCATTCCTTTATGGGATTATTTACCTTATGTTTGTTGAGGAGCGTGAGTTCTTTATATATTTGGGATGTTAACTCTTATCGGATACATCATTTATGAATATATTCTCCCATACTGTAGGATGTCTTTTTGTTCTACTGCTGGTGTACTTTACGTATAGAAGCTTTTCAGCTTGATATAGCCCCACTTCTTCATTTGTTTACCTTCCTCAGGGTGATGTGTTCATAAAGACGTCTGTCATGCTTAGGTCCAAGTTCTTTTTGCCAATGTGTTTCTAAGAGTTTTCAGGTTTCATGCATTACATTGAGTACTTTGATCCATTTTGAGGTGACATTTCTTTATGGGTTAGACATTCATTCCGTGTCATTCTCTTCATACAGCTCTCCAGTTTTTCCAACACT
>JAVSCE010013602.1:0-52069 GCA_032199065.1 Smutsia gigantea | reverse complement strand
ACCTGAGAGGACACGGCACCCTGTGAGGCGGGTAAGACACAGAGCCGCGACCCAGCGGGACCCGAGCACTCACCCACCCCAGTGCACCGGCGGGAGGGGAGGATTCAGAGCCACGAAGGAGTGGAAGTACACCCCGTGAAATAACCAGCCCCGGTGATAATGCATGGGAAGGGCTGACACACATCGCGCGGTGTAGCGGAGATTGGAGAGACACAGGGTGCATGATCTGAGTGAGGAACACGCCAGGGTGCTTGCAGCCAGCTCCCAGGAAGGAAAAAAAAAAACCTGCGTGCTTTTTTCAGCGATCTTAAAGACACAGGAGCCCAGCGGAGAAGCCAGACCACCCCGGCACACTCAGCCCAGCGGGCTGGGAGTCCTGGGGAGTTTTGGACCCCTTACCTGGCGACTGGGAAAGTGGCGCACTTAAGACTTCCCACAAAGACCAACAGCCTCCCATTCGTTCCCACCCCGGCCAGAGCTATAAAGGGCCCTGTGAAGCGGCGCGGCCATGGCTGCAGAATAGTGGAGCAACAGCGCCACTTACAGCATCCCCACAGAATCTACTCCAGGTGGGCGTTTTTGTGTATGTGTGTGTGTGTGTGTGGTGTGTGTGTGTGTGTGTTGTTTTGTTTTCCTTTCTTTTTTCTTTTCTCTCTTTTTTTCTTTCTTTCTTCTTTTTTTTTCTCTTTTTCTTTTTAAAGCCTTAAAGAGCCCAGGTGACATACGTGGCAACTACCAGCGACCACTTTTATAGCCAGGAAAAGACAAAAGAATATGGTCCACATTAAGATCAACCAGACAACCCCAGAGAGGGAGCCTAAAGGGATGGAAATGCACAATCTTGCTGAAAAAGAATTCAGAACAAAAGTCATAACCATGCTGATGGATCTACAGAGAAATGTGCAAGAGCTGAGGGAGGAAGTGAGGGAAGTGAGGAAAGACAATGCAGAAATCAGACAAGCGACCGATGGGCTTAACAGCAGACTGGATGAGATGCAAGAGACTATTAACGGAATAGAAATCAGAGAACAGGAATACAGAGAAGCTGAGGCAGAGAGAGATAAAAGGATCTCTAGGAATGAAAGAATATTAAGAGAACTGTGTGACCAATCCAAACAGAACAATATTCGCATTATACGAGTACCAGAAGAAGAAGGGAGAGAAAAGGGGATAGAAAGTGTCTTTGAAAAAGTAATTGCTGAAAACTTTCCCACGCTGGGGAAGGAAATAGTCTTGCAGTCCACGGAAGCCCACAGATCTCCCAACACAAGGGACCCAAGGAAGACAACACCAAGACACATAATAATTAAAATGGCAAAGATCAAAGATAAGGACATAGTATTAAAGGCAGCGAGAGAGAGAAAAAAGATCACCTACAAAGGAAAACCCATCAGACTATCATTAGACTTCTCAACAGAAACCTTACATGCCAGAAGAGAATGGCATGATATATTTAATGTAATGAAACAGAAGGGCCTTGAACCAAGAATATTGTATCCAGCACGATTATCATTTAAATATGATGGAGGGATTAAACAATTTCCAGATAAACGAAAGTTAAGAGAGTTTGCCTCTCATAAACCACCACTACAGGATATCTTAAACGGACTACCCTAGAGGGAAGCACCCCTAAGGCTAAAAAGATGTCACCAGAGAAAATAAAATCATAGCAAAAAAAGCAGACCATCCAAATATTAACTAAAGGCAAAGAATAAAACACCTAGTATATAAAGAATGGAGTAGGAACAATAAGAAGGGAGAGAAATAAAGAACCATCAGACAGTGTTTACAATAACTTGACAAGAAAGTTAAGTTAGATTGTTAGATAGTAAAGAAGCAACCCTTGAACCTTTGGTAACCACAAATCTAAAGACAGCAATGGCAATAAGTACATACCTATCAATAATCACCCTAAATGTAAATGGACTGAATGCACCAATCAAAAGACACAGAGTAACAGAATGGATAAAAAAACAAGACCCATCTATATGCCGCTTACAAGAGACTCACCTCAAACCCAAAGATATACACAAACTAAAAGTGAAGGGATGGAAAAAGATATTTCATGCAAACAACAAGGAGAAAAAAGCAGGTGTTGCAGTACTTGTATCAGACAAAATAGACTTCAAAACGAAGAAAGTAGCAAGAGATAAAGAAGGACATTACATAATGATAAAGGGGTCAGTCCAACAGGAAGATATAACCATTATAAATATATATGCACCCAACACAGGAGCACCAGCATATGTTAAACAAATATTAATAGAATTAAAGGAGGAAATAGAAAGCAATGCATTCATTTTAGGAGACTTCAACACACCACTCACTCCAAAGGACAGATGAACCAGACAGAGAATAAGTAAAAATACAGAGGCACTGAACAACACACTAGAACAGATGGACCTAACAGACATCTACAGAACTCTGAACCCAAAAGCAGCAGGATACACATTCTTCTCAAGTACACATGGAACATTTTCCAGAATAGACCACATACTAGGCCACAAAAAGAACCTCAGTAAATTTAAAAATATTGAAATCCTACCAACCAACTTCTCAGATCACCAAGGTATAAAACTAGAAATAAATTTTAGAAAGAAACCAAAAAGGCTCATAAATACATGGAGACTTAACAACATTCTCCTAATTAATCAATGGGTTAACAACCAAATCAAAACAGAAATCAAAGAATATATGGAGACTAATGACAACAACAATACAAAGCCGCAACTTCTGTGGGACGCAGCAAAGGCAGTTCTAAGAGGAAAGTATATTGCAATCCAGGCCTATTTAAAGAAGGAAGAACATTCCCAAATGAATAGTCTAAAGACACAATTACTGAAATTGGAAAAAGAAGAACAAATGAGGCCCAAGGTCACCAGAAGGAGGAACATAATAAAGATCAGAGAAGAAATAAATAAAATTGAGAAGAATAAAACAATAGAAAAAAATCAATGAAACCAAGAGCTGGTTCTTTGAAAAAATAAACAAAATAGATAAACCCCTAGCCAGACTCATTAATAGAAAAAGAGAATTTACACACATAAACAGAATCAGAAATGAGAAAGGAAAAATAACGACGGACCCCACAGAAATACAAAGAATTATAAGAGAATACTATGAGAATCTATATGCTAGCAAGCTGGAAAACATAGAAGAAATGGACTTCTTAAAAAAATACAACCGACCAAGAAAAAAACAGAAAAACTAAACAGACCAATCACCAGCAACGAAATTGAATCGGTAATCAAAAAACTACCCAAGAACAAAACCCCCGGATCAGATGGATTCACCTCTGAATTCTACCAGACATACAGAGAAGAAATAACACCCATACTCCTTAAAGTTTTCCAAAAAATAGAAAAGGGAATACTTCCAAACTCATTCTATGAAGCCAGCATCACTCTAATACCAAAACCGGGCAAAGACCTCACCAAAAAAGAAAATTACAGACCAATATCCCTGATGAACGTAGATGCAAAAATACTCAACAAAATATTAGCAAACCGAATTCAAAAATACATCAAGAGGATCACACACCACGATCAAGTGGGATTCATCCCAGGGATGCAAGAATGGTACGACATTCGAAACTCCATCAACATCATCCACCACATCAACAAAAAGAAGAACAAAAACCACATGATCATCTCCATAAATGCTGAAGAAGCATTTTAGAAAATTCAGCATCCATTCATGATTAAAACTCTCAACAAAATGGGTATAGACGGCAAGTACCTCAACATCATAAAGGCAATATATGACAAACCCACAGCTAACATCATACTTAACAGCGAGAAGCTGAAAGCTTTTCATCTAAGATCGGGAACAAGACAGGGATGCCCACTCTCTCCACTGTTATTCAACATAGTACTGGAGGTCCTAGCCACAGCAATCAGACAAAACAAAGACATACAAGGCATCCAGATTGGTAAAGAAGAAGTCAAATTGTCACTATTTGCAGATGACATGATATTGTACATAAAAAACCCTAAAAACTCCACTCCAAAACTACTTGAACTAATATCTGAATTCAGCAAAGTTGCAGGATACAAAATTAACACACAGAAATCTGTTGCTTTCCTATACACTAACGATGAACTAACAGAAAGAGAAATAGAAAAACAATTCCATTCATAATTGCATCAAAAAGAATAAAATACCTAGGAATAAACCTAACAAAGGAAGTGAAAGACCTGTACTCTGAAAACTACAAGACAGTCCTAAGAGAAAATAAAGAGGACACTAACAAATGGAAATTCATCCCTTGCTCTTGACTAGGAAGAATAAATATTGTCAAAGTGGCTATACTACCTAAAGGAATCTACAGATTCAACGCAATCCCTATCAAAATACCAACAGCTTTCTTCAATGATCTGGAACAAATAATTCTAAAATTCATATGGAACCACAAAAGATCCCGAATAGCCAAAGCAATCCTGAGAAGGAGGAATAAAACAGGGGGAATTACGCTCCCTGACTTCAAGCTCTACTACAAAGCCACAGTAATCAAGACAATTTGGTACTGGCACAAAAACAGACACAAAGACCAGTGGAACAGAATAGAAAATCCAAACATTAACCCAAACATATATGGTCAATTAATATATGATAAAGGACCATTGGATATACAATGGGGAAATGACAGCCTCTTCAGCAGCTGGTGTTGGCAAAACTGGGCAGCTACATGTAAGAGAATGAAACTGGACTACTGTCTAACCCCATACACAAAAGTAAACTCAAAATGGATCAAAGACCTGAATGTAAGTCATGAAACCATAAAACTTAGAAAAAAACATAGGCAAAAATCTCTTAGACATAAACATGAGCAATTTCTTCATGAACATATCTCCCCAGGCAAGGGAAACAAAAGCAAAAATGAAGAAGTGGGACCATATCAAGCTGAAAATCTTCTGTACAGCAAAGGACACCTTCAGTAGAACAAAAAGACATCCTACAGTATGGGAGAATATATTCATAAATGACGTATCTGACAAAGGGTTGACGTCCATAATATATAAAGAACTCATGCACCTTAACAAAAAGCAAATAATCCAATTAAGAAATGGACAGAGGACACGAACAGACACTCCCCAAAGAAGAAATTCAGATGGCCAACAGAAACCTGAAAAGATGCTCTGCATCACTAATCATCAGAGAAATGCAGATTAAAACCACAATGAGATACCACCTCACACCAGTGAGAATGGCCACCATCCAAAACACAAAGAACAACAAATGTTGGCGAGGATGTGGAGAAAAGGGAACCATCTTACACTGCTGGAGGTAATGCAAATTAGTTCAACCATTGTGGAAAGCAGTACGGAGATTCCTCAAAAAACTCAAAATAGAAATAACATTTGACCCAGGAATTCCACTCCTAGGAATTTACCCTAAGACTGCAGCAGCCCAGTTTGAAAAAGACATATGCACCCCTATGTTTATCGCAGCACTATTTACAATAGCCAAGAAATGGAAGCAATCTAAGTGTCCATCAGTAGATGAATGGATAAAGATGATGTGGTACATATACACAATGGAATATTATTCAGCCATAAGAAGAAAACAAATCCTACCGTTTGCAACAACATAGACGGAGCTAGAGGGTATTATGCTCAGTGAAATAAGCCAAGCCGAAAAAGACAAGTATCAAATGATTTCACTCATATGTGGAGTATAAGGACAAAGAAAAAAACTGAAGGAACAAAACAGCCGCAGACTCACAGAACCCAGGAACGGACTAATAGTTACCAAAGGAAAAGGGACTGGGGAAGATGGGTGGGAAGGGAGGGGTAAGAGGGAAAAGGGGGCATTACGATTAGCAGATGTGATGTTGGGGGGGCACGGGGAGGGCTGTACAACTCAGAGAAGACAAGTAATGATTGTATAGCATCTCACTACGCTGATGGACAGTGACTGTAATGGAGTTGGTGTGGGGCACCTGATGAAGGGGGTAGTTTAATAACCATAATATTGCACATATAATTGTAGAATAATGATACCAAAATAAATTATTTTAAAAAATCAGTGGTGGAAAAAAATCTCACATTTTCAACAAGCATAAATTTCTGAATAAAAAATACATTTTTCTAAAACTTCATTCATAACACATTGTCTTTCTCATACTAAACGTCAAAAATTTTTAATTTTTATTAAATAATCTATCATAAGGTTGTGATATTTAAGACCCACAATTCCATTTTTAAATTTGTCCATCCATAAACCTGCCTGTAATAATTTATACAATGCGAAAATCATCTCCTCCAAAAGAAATTGTCACTTCATTTTTTATTGTTGTTTTTTCTATTTTATTGAGGTATGGCTGATAAATAAAAATTGTATTATTTAAGGTGTAGAACATGAGGTTTTGACATATATATGTGCTGTGAAATGATTACCACAATCAAGCTACTTAAAGCAAGCATCACTTCACATAATTACTTTGTGTGTGTGTGTGTGTGTGTGTGTGGTGAGAGAATTTGAGATTATATTCTCTTGGCACTTTCACGTATATATAATATAGTATTACTAGTTATAGTTACCATACTACACATTAGGGCTCTAGAACTCATCCATTTTTTATCAGAAAACTTGTTCATTTTGATCAATATGTCTGTCCCCTTTTCCCACTTAACAGATACATGGTTTGGAAATATTTTCTCCCACTCTTCAGGTCACTTTTTCATTTTGTTGACTGCTTCCTTTATTGTGGTGAAACTCTAGTTTGATGCACTCCCACTAGTTACTTTTGTTTTGTCTGTGCCTGTGGTTATCAAATCTAAGAAGCTATTCTCAAGACCAATGACAAGGAGCTTTCCCCAGTGTTTTCCTCTAGGACATTTACAGATTCAGATTTCACATTTAAATGTTCAATCCATAAAAATTATCCATGTTATTTTTGTGTATGGTATCATATAAGGGTCTGATTTCATTCTTTTGCTTGTGGATATACATTTTTACCAACACCATCTATTGAAGAGTCTATCCTTTCCCCATTGTATATTCTTGGCACGCTTTTCAAAGATAAATTCACCATATATTTGTAGTTTTCCTTTCTGGGCTCTCTATTGTTTTCCACTCGTCTAAGTGCCAGCACCATACTTTTTTGATAATTATAGCTTTGTCATACAGTATGAAATTACGAAGTATGATTCCCCCAGGATTGTTCTTCATGCTCAAGATTGCTTTAGCTATTTGCGGGCCTTTTGTGGTTCATGGTGATTTTAGGATTTTTTTTTTTTTTACTGTGAAGAATGTCACTGAAGTTTTGAAGAGAATATACTGAATTTGCTTTAGGTAGCATGGACATTTTAACAAGAGTAATAACTTTCCATTGATTTGTGTCTTCTGCAATTTCTTCCATCATTGTTTTATAGTATTCTTTGTATAGGTCTTTAAACTCCTTGGTTAAATTTATTCCTAAGTATTTTTTTCTTTTTAATGCTACTGCAATGAATTGTTTTCATAATGTCTTTTCCAGAGACTTTGTTGTTAGCATATAGGAATGCAACTGATTTCTGGGTGGTGATTTTGTATCCTGCAATTTTCCTGAATTTATTACTTTTAACAGTTTTACAGAGAACATAGTTTTCCATATATATGATCATACCATGTACAAAAGGGTTTTACACATTTATAATAAGAAAATCATCTCCCTCAGAAAGAAATGCATTTAAATGCATGAAAATAGTATTTTTTTCAAACGCAAACATCACTTATTAAATATTTCTAAGTATGATTGTGGTTATTTGTTTATATCCAAAATATAATATATAATATTACACAAAGAAACAGTCATAGGAAATACTGTAATTTAGTTTCATAATATAAGGAAAAAAAATGACAGGCTAGAATGTTTTCTTCCTTTCTGTTGTAGTCAACTTCTGAGTAATTAAATGCCATCTTGTGTTAAAAGAGATTTTAAAAATTGAACTTTAGACACAATAGTTTGAGACAGTTTGCTGCCTACTGTGTGTGTGTGCACGTGTACACACACATATCTCTTTTCCCTGACTTTGGTCAGGGCGGTTTGTGCCCAGTCCAAAGTGACATGCTTGCTTTTGGCTTCTTTGTGGCTAGAAAACCATGTGACACAATTGTGGTCAATGAGATTTAAGGGGAAGTCTGTTAATTGTTATGGAAACCTTCTGTTTTATTAACAAAGGGTAACAGAAACAGCAGGGCAGCCTTTAACCTTTCCCACTTTCCCATGCCTGCAACAAAAAAGTAAAGTTTGGAAATACTGTCACCATTTCCTAAACATGACCAGCATGCTAGCCTGCTAAGACAGGAAGCCAAACAACAGAAAAAGCATAAAGTCCTCATAGTATGAGGACCGAGCAGCCAAATCCACACAGACAACTCCCTACTTACAGAATTTTTGTTACATAAAATAAATGAAGTTCAATTTTCAAATCATTGTAATAGAGTTTTATATTCTGTACAGCCAAACACAATCCTAAGTGATACAGCAATCAACACTTAATAAAGTCTATTCTGAAGAAGTTCACATGTGTAACACTACTTTTTATGCACATGACGTTCAGAAAGAACAGATAAAACTCAGAGGCAATAAAACACAATCTGGAATTATGGGTAATATAACACTTAGAAAAAATAATATTGATGAAGAGAACAGTAAGTACAACATGTACCACTAAGAAACCAAGTGTTTCTTTAGAGCCAAAGTATGAAGTAAATAAATCTAAGAAAAGTAACGACCAGGTTCTGCAACTAATACTTTACAGTCTCAAATTCAAAGAGTTAGTCTTTCAAGCAAAAGTGTGGCTAATAGCCTTTAATTATTACCTTCTGTCTTCAAATATAACATGAGTAGATATGATACACGATGTTATATTTGAATAAGCACTGTGTATTTCAATATCATCAGTCTACAAAAGGTTTTTACTCCAGACAAACTATGAGAGGGAGGGATATATCATAGTACTATTCCTGTGATTCTGGTAGACACTTACATACCAGTAGAACTATTCAAAGTTCTCCTGGTATAAATATGAAATGCTGCCTTCTTGGCTATTCAGACTGAAGGTGGCCACAGACACCCTAGAATGCAGAGCTCTATTTTCAATAGTTATTTTTTCTTCTGACATACAGGTTCTATGTATGCTTTTGATGATCACAGGCCACTGGTATTAGTATGGTCTAATTTCCACTGTTCTTTTCCATTTCTCTCTTGCTCATCTGGAGTTCAAACTCTGTGTTTACCTTTTATGAACTGTTTCACAAATAAGCTGTGTATTTCCTTGAATTCATACCTTTGTTAATACCATTTCAAAAGAGAGTGCCCATTTATTCCCATCCTACCTACTCTTTAAGACCTAGTTAAAAAGCTAGCTTTTCCAAGAAGTCTTTGCCAGGTCTTCCACTGGAACTAAAAGCTCATTCCTCTACACTTTCATAGACTTTGTCTATACTCGATAATTGCACTTAACACTTTAAACATTGGTCTAGAGCTTTTCAGTTACATGGCCACTTCCTTTTTCATAATAAACTGCTGGAGAATTAGAATCTTGTAACTGGCAAGGCACCTGAACTCGGACCAGACTGCAGTCTGCTGACCTCACTAAGTAACTGATCCCACTGCAGTCCTCAGATTTCCTAGACCCATGAACCCCACTCAGGGAGCCCAGATATGCCTGTTATCCTTGTCATCCTCAGCTGCTCTTCAAACACACCAGACCTCCTGGTCTAATGTGCTTCCTCCATTCATTTTCCCTGTCCAAGTCTTCCTTCAGCTACTAACTCTTCCTAACCTTTATATTGGAATCTTTATTCCACAGTGAATAGTCTCGTATCTTCTACAGAATCCTTCCTACACCTCTTCGCCTCAACATCTCCTCCCTGGAACCCACTCCCCTAGCATTTTCTAAAGGAGTCTCTTTCTTCTCCCACATCTAACAAAGCCCAAAAGTGAAACCAGCATTTCCCCAGCTCCACTCTCTTGCTTCTACACTAGTATTACTTTCCAATTTTCATGTATGAAACTCTTCTCCCTCTGAAGCTCACAGCAGTTGGGCATAGTCTACGTGTTAGTACCACCCACCTGCCTTGCGTTACTCCTCCTCACTAATCACTTTTTCAACTGGCTGGCTTTCTTTTCCAAAGCCTCGTTCAATTCCAAAGCTGCCATCATCATGCACATTTTAATGTCCACGAAGATAAATTAGAAACAATGTACTTCAAAATTCCCCAGTTCCTACATCTCATCCACATTCCGACTTTGGCAATGCGCTTCTGCAGCACATCCTGGTCTCTGTCATTTCTGGGAACTACTCAGCCTCTATAATCCTACACTCATGGAACCGGTCTCTGACCACACATGCTATCTTTTCCAAATCTCTCACTTTCTTAAGTTTTCTGTCATCTAACCTTCAACCTAATGGAGAAACCCAACCCTTGACCCCTCCATCTGTTATTATCCTTCAAGTTTTATTGCTCTCCTTTTCCTCCTTCACTTCCTGAACTATCCCATCTGAAAAGTAAAGTATAATATTGTATACTGTCTTGGTAAACTCTCAATGTCCTTATATCCTTATCCTTTGGCCACTACTACCCCGCTAATCCCTAAATTTGGATCAGTGTAACCATCTACCTTCTCCTGTGCTAAAGCTTGGCTATTAATGGAGGAAATCTTCACACTGGGGCTACTTAAGACTCATGGTTAGAAATATCATCTGCACCTAAGGTTGTGCTCAGGAACCCACAGCATCCAATCAAACCAAAGTCCTGCAGAGTCTACCTCCCTATCAACTCTTGAATGCATCCCTTTTTCTATCTTAATTTTTGCTGTCTTAACTCAATATCCCTCACCTACATTACTGCAAATTACTTGTCTCCTTGCTCTGACTCATACATTATCCCAAACCAATACCAAAGTGATCTTTCAAAACACACACATCTGATCATATCATTCTTGTTTAAATCTTCAGCAATTCCTCAGTGCCTAAAGAACTGAGCCACAACTCCTAGTCCTACCACTTGAAGTCTTCCATGATCTGGCCCTTTCTCTACAAAGCTAGCTATAGCTCTTACTCATCTGAAGTCATTGGAAATGGCTTGCAGAGTCCCTGAATTCTCTAGCCATGTCATGCTCTGTCCTTCATTCACCCTTCAGATCTTGTCCGTAATGCCCTTCATGTTTTCCAGGCCTTCTTTGCTCTATCCATCCTAATCTTGTAGATATGACCACTTCTTCCTTTACTGTACACTACACATATTTCTATCATGTATTTGTTCCTAAATTTAATCATCTATAAGCTCCACCTCTAAGATATTTTTGTTACTGTGTATTATTGTCAGATTCTTTTCTTTACCACAGATTGTTTCCCCCCCTTGCTATCAATAAAACATGTAAAGTGTCTAAAAAAGAATATTCAGCACATGTAAGCATTCATAATTATTATTTATCACAACTGTTATTACACACATATTATCCCTCAAATCAAATTAACTGCATAAATAAAATTAAAATGGCAAAGCTGTTTCACCTCTCAATAATAATACTTTCAGCTACAACAAGTGAGAATACAAATGTCTCCCAGTGATTGTCACTCAAGATTTACTGGAGTGGTGGGGGGGAGACAGCAAGAATTATAATTAAAAACCTGGTATTTCCAAAATAAGAAATTATGTCTCTTGGACATTAGAAATATTAGAAAAATGAATACTGCCAACCCTACAGGAGCTTGTGTGTTGGCACTGGGGATGCCGCTTAAAAATGAAGTCTGTCGTTGCTATGGCCTGAATCGTGCCTTCCCTCCAAATTCTTATGTTGGAGCTCTAACCTCCAATATAACTGTAACTAGGGATAGGGCTTTTAGGAGGTAATCAAAGCTAAATGAGGCCATAAGGATGGGCACACCATCAAGTAAGAATGGTGGTCTCATAAGAAGAGGAAGGAAGAGAGAAAGCCCATCCACACCCTCTCTGCATGCATGAACAAGGAAGTCCACTTGGGGACCAAGTTAGAAGGCAGCTATCTGCAGGCCAGAGAAAGCCCTCACCAAGGAATGAATGTGTTGGCACCTTGATTGTGGACTTCCCAGCCTCTGGAACTGTGAGAAATAAATTTCTGTTGTTAAAGTCACCCATTCCATGGTATTTTGGAAGCAAGCCCACGCTGACCAAAGTCACAAAAGATGTAAGTCATCAAAGGAGTTTCTTTTGGACTTTGAAGTGAAAGATTTCAAATTTGAAACTGACAATTTAAAATTATTTTTTTACTGTACAAAAAGAGCTCGAAAGTTCTAGAAAGCATTAAAAAGGCCAGGACATTATATGATAAAAAGAACTGTTCCTAATTTGATCAGATATGAGGATAAGATTATATGAGAAAATGTCCCTATCTTTTAGAAATGCAATGAAGGACGTAGAAATGAAGGACAGGATTTGCTACAAAATAGTTCAACAAAAAAAGAGAAAAAGAAAAAGAGAAAATGTGACAAATTCTTGGTAACTGTTCAGTCTGGGTGATGGGTAATCAGGGTCTTCCTGCACAATACTTTTTTGCATACACTTGAAAACATTTTAAATTAAAAATATAACAATAGCCTTAGAATCTAAATAAAAAAAGAAAGAAAGAAAACAAGTACTAGGAATTTAAGAACCCACTATTCATTCTAACTCGGCTGCCAAGGTACTGACAAGCAGTGGCACAGGATGGACATATCACTAGGCCAAGATCCAGCCGGCCTGGGTTATGGTTCTGACCTCATCAAACAGTGAGTGTGTGACCCCAGGCTTTTCTACCAGTTTCCTGGAAACAGTTTTAAGTGGTCTAGAAAAAGACGTTGAGTAACCTGCCCAAGGTCCCCCAACGGACAAGGGCAGCGCCAGGACACTGGGTCCAGGGCTCATAAAATAGCAACAGTAACAATAACAATAACAACCACCTCTGAAAAAACTTAAGTAAAACCTGAATGTTGTTTTGCCTACTTGTTTACCACAGAACTGCATTCCCCAAAACTGTTCACCCCAACTTGATAGTCACTCCAACTGAACAAAGAAATTTCCATGAAGAAACAGTTTATATTTTCCTTTCTTCCTCCCTTCCTTTCACATTGAATATGATTTTTATTTTCCATTTTCATGTCTTTCTCTAGCTTAGGAAACACTGGCTGAGAAAAGCCGGAATCAGATCAAACCTGGATTCACTCAGATGTCAGTCTCATCTCTTTCTGACATATTACATTCAGACTCAGACCTACAAAAGTAATTCCTCTAAGTGGTGCTCCAACAGTTCCTTAGCACTTGTATTCATTATGACGACGGTACGTATACTGACACCCAAGTGCCTCCAGATCAAATTAAATCTCATAACCACAGCTTTAGGGTGTCAGGGCTCTCCATCACACCCAACCTAGCTCAAGCTGACACTCCACTCCAGCTAGGCAGACCTGTCCCTTGTCACTGGTCATGAGAATCACTCTTCTCATTCTCTACCTTGAGCACCTTTTAATTTGCTCTCCAAATTTTTTTTTTTGTCTTTTCTTCCAACCAGCTTTGGTTTTAACCACCTACAACTTCTTGTTGAAGGTTTATTTTCTACAAGAAACCAGTCCTCAGTTATTCCTACTGATTCCTTCCAATAAATCTAGCCTTTCCAACATCTTTGCATTTGTCTTCAGTTATAGTTATGTTTATATTAATGTATTTGTTTATACTGATCATCATATAGTGCACATGTTCCCTAAAAAAATTCAACAATCATCAAACCACCACTATGTACAAAACACTGGGTTATAAGAACAGCCTCTGTCCTTTAGATTTCAGCCCTGTAAGAGACGTTATACCTCATAAGCACATCAATAATTCCATGGGAGGTACAAACTAGGGCTAGAAGAAAAAACTCAAAGGAAATGATAGTAATTTGAGGATTAAAGGAAAGCAAGAAATACATTAAGTTGAACCATTTGAAACTGCTCTTTTTACAGGTAAAATGGTCTATCAACTCTTCTATATGGTTCACTGTGATAAAATGAAGGAGAAAGAAGAAAATTAGCTGGGCTTTAAGGACTGAGAGGCACAGATGAAGGCTTTGCAAATCACAATCACACATACACACAAGAAGAAAATTTTAAACACAACTTAGGAAAATAGAGAGTATTTTGTGAATAACAAGTAGAAAAGCAGCTTTGTACCAGATCACCGAGAATCCTAAATGCCACGCTTCAAAGCCTTGCTAGGGAAAGGCAAAGGACTCACCATGAGGTACCATGCTACATCCTCCAAGGGGGCCATTATTCAAGTGACAGACAGTAACAAAGATACGGAGAAAGTGGCATCTTGTACACTAACTGGTGGGAATGTAAAATGGTATAGCCACTTTAGAAAGTAGTCTGGCAGTTTTTTAAAAGGTGAAACAGAGTTACCAAATGACCCAGCAATTCCACTCCTAAATATATACCCTAGAAAAGTGAGAGTGTATATTCCCACAAAAAACACATGAATGTACATGCACGTTCATAATATCCAGCAAGTCAAAACCAGCATGCATTCCCCTACCTGAAATCCTTCAACGGCTCCCCACTGCTCTTACGTTACCAGCCTCAAATCCCTACCTGACCTGTTCCCTGTCTCCTTCTCCAGCTTCCTCTTGTACATCTCTCTCTCCTCTTGCTCTCCACAGTCCAAGCAGAGTGGCCTTTTTGGAGACCCTTAAATAAGGTGGCCCCTCTGTAGGGAGCATGGTTTTGCCAGACTCCTTCTTAGGTTCTCAAGTGAAACATCCCCCCCTCAAGGAAATCTGACCAGATGCTCCAGACCAGTGCCCTTAGTAGCTGCTCTCATGGCACTGCGTGCTCTTCATTATTTCCACTTAGCAGAGTCTGTTCTTACATTTATTTTCAAATGTGTGATTAATGTCTATGTCCCCTAACACTACAAACTTCGAGAAGGAAGGGACCATGTCAATTTTGCTCACCATTCTATTCCTAATACCTAGCATGGTGACTGACACAGAGAAAACACTTGAAAAGTATTTGTTGAATTAATGAGAATGATCAAAAGACTGGATTATTCTAACCAAATTCATCAGAGGTCATGATGAGAACATCCAAAACAAAATGAAAAAAAAAAAAACTTGTTAAATGGGAAAGTGGGACAGAACAAGAATAAGGGAAAATCAACAGAGAGTCTCATTTTCTTTCTGGAGCTGATGTGTATATATTATTTTATATACCACATACAGTGTCTCATTTCCACTAAAAAAAGTTCTTAGCACACTAGGCAAACATTTCTTTAAAGAGGTTATGTCTTAAGAGAATGACAAGTAATCTTTGAGTAAGTGATGAGAATTGGGTTTTGACTATCATTTTCACTGGGATGGTTAAAGAAGTAGTCTGCTACTGGAACTGAAAATCCATGATTTTAATCCTACCAGCTACAGCAGTGTCCTTGGCCAAGGGACTTCATCCCCACTCTCCACATAATTTCATTATCTGTGAAAAATAACTACTATACTATTTTAGTGGTCAGCTTTTTGCTGGTCATATACCTCTTTGAGAATCTCATGAAAGTTATTCCCTGAATTGCTTAAACTGTCAGGGACTTTAAGGTTAAGAACCCTGGCCTACACAATCCCTTTCAGTTCTAATGTAGTGTGGGGCTTCTGAAATGAATACTCTACCTTTTTAATAGTCATACAATATCTAGATAAATGTTGAAATATTAAATTGCCCAAAAGTCTATGTGTAAGAATGTGTTTGGGTTTATATATTTTTTCTAATTACATAATCACAGCCTTAGTCTTGAATATGAAGTTAACAGTCATAGACTAAGTAGAAATATTCAAATACTGTATTTCTTAGAATAAAATCTTTAAGAAAATATCTATTTATAATAGAGTCAAAGGGAAACTAAATCCAATAGCTACATTTATTTCAGGAGCTCTGGGCTATCACTGTGTAAATTCAACACCCTGCTTATAGATAAATAGAAATGACATCCTATCAAGAAATAGAAACTGCAATTTCTCTAAATATGTTTCTAAATATTTCTAAATTGTTTTCATGTTAAGTGACTTTACGAGAAACTATCTTTTAAAATACATCTGAAAACTGTTCTAATTTAGCTAAGTAATGATTCTATTTCAAAATGTCTTACTTTTCAAAAAAAAACTTGTAATAATTAATGGCAGAGAGCCCCACCCCCAAAAATATATATATATATACATATATACATATAGGCTCAGTAATCCTTCTCTCTAAACAAACCCACTAGATGGAACGGGAACAGAGGAATGCTAACTCCACTGGAGGGAGCACCACCCTTGCAAGTGCCTGTGTTTACAAGGCTTCTTTTTCTGTGATTTGCACACTCACTCCAGCCTTGTGACCTCAGGACCCTGGAACTCCTTAGCTTCAGTGGCCTGACTCACTCAGAGCACTTCTCCACCAGAGTGAGAAATGAGAACGCATGACTGGGAGTGATCTTGGCACTTGCCTTTCTGACAGCACAGTCATTTTTCTTTCAAACATCACATAATGGTTTTCCTTCACAACTCTTTCCAAATCTGTGAACCATATTCCATTTTTTAAGTTTAGCCACATTCCACATTACAACAAATTGTCTGTTCTCACTGGCTCCATTTTCTCAGCATCCACTCATTCCTTAATCCCTTGTAATCTGGCTTCTGCCTCTATCACTTTTCTAAAATGGTTCTGTAATTACAAGTTTCTGATGACCTGATTAAAAAAACAGGCCTCAGCTGCCATATGAACTCTCATCTCCCTTCACTAGAACATTTGGCTATCTCATAATCTCAGTTTGATTAATACGCTTGAGCACCTACTGTATGCAAGATACTACTGTTCTAGAAAATTCTAGAGATACAGAAATAAATAACATAGCGTTGCTGCCTCTAATGAGATTTCACTCATATACTTAATTCAAGTACACAAAACACACAATACAATATAGAATATGAACAAGTGAGAGAAATAAAGCCCTCAGAGGTTTGGAAACTGAAAAGCTCATACACAGATTAAATTTAGGCACTTGTAACAGGGTTTAAGAAAGAGATGGCATTTGGGGTTAGCCAGAATTTAGAAAATGTTCAACACCTTCTCAACAACTTCACTAAGCAAAGGAATAACATGAAAAAAAAAACACAAAAAAGTGGGAAATTCAATGCATATTAAAGCCATCTTCAGAGGTAGACCACTTTGGTAGGAATACAGAGTATTTATAACACACAGAGATAAGTTCAAAAAGGTAGTTTTTTAATAGACTGTCCTAAAAACTAAGTCAAAATTCAGATATTTAGTTCTGAAAGCAGTGGGAAGCTACTGAACATTTCTGTGGTTCAGTAAGATTATTAACAATAGGTCAAATAATGGACACTAAGAGCAGGAAAATCTATTGAGAGTTTAGGAGATGTCCTAAACTAGCAGTAAAAATGAAATAGGAGGAGATGCAAGGACACTGTGGAAACAGCATTAATTGAATTTGGCAACTGACTTGACATGGTAAGAAAGGGAGAGAAGGGTCAAAATACAATCCCAAGTCTTACTGGCTGAGAAATTAAGTGTGTCAAGTTAGAAAGCAAAAAAGAAAAGTAGGCAGCTGGGGAGCTGAGTTCCACCTTGAAAGTTCTAAAACTGAGGCAGCATCAAGGCATACATGGGAAAACATGAAGCACCCCACACACTAGTAGGCTAAAGGATTTTAGATTTTACCCAATCATGCAATTGTTTGCACATTCACTCATTCATTCACCGAGGCAATGTTGATTTACTGATTATTCTGTGTTGGATGAGTGCACTGGAGATCCATATAATATACAGCAATATTAGGTGTTCCTAAATGATAGCCTCATGGAAAAGGCAGACTCCTACTTAACTATCTATAAATCTGACTGTGATGAATGCTGTTAAGAGTGGTTTTAAAAATACTCCAGGAGGACAGAGGAAAAAAAGCCTGAATGTGACTGGGAAAGGTTGAGGTAGACTTGAAAGATGTGTCATTTCTGATAGACAGTGGCCTGTCAGTAGGATTTGATGGTAGAGCGGAAGAGTAAAAACATTCCAGACAGAGAACAGCTTTACTAAGTAGATTATTTGGGGAAAACTATGTGATGGAGCTTTGTGGACCATGCCAGGGGTGGAGGCAAGAAAGGCTGAGCCATGTTTTATGAAGAAACCTGGATACCATGGTAAGAGTTCAGATTACGTTCTGTCGGCAATGGGAAGCCATCAAACATTTCTGAGCAGAAGTGTTATATATTCTTCTGGAATTACAGAGCATCTATTAGGGGAAAAATTCTAGAGGGAGTCAGATTAGTTAATAGGCTGTTGAATTAGATCACTTAATAGACAACTGGAATAGGCTACACAATGATAAAGAAATATGGAAAAAAGAGCAAGTTTGAATGGGGTATGTGGAAACATGTAATAAGAGTTTGATGTTGAATTTGAGGTTCTTACAATATATCCAAGTGTATGTATTCATCAAATAAATAAAAATACAAAACGTTTCCAGTTTTGACATTCCCCAGAAAGGTTAGAGCAGGTGACAGATAAATCCATGAAACTGAATCATGTAGCCCAGAGACAGGACATAAAATAAAGCAAGAGATGTAAGAGTTAGTGAATGGAATTACATTCATTTTCATACAAGAGAAACTAGAGGTAGAGATGTCGAGAAAAATAGGCAGAAAAAAAGAATCAAGAGAAAAGTTTAGTAAAAGCCAAAAAGAGTGTCTCAGAATAGGTAATTAACAGTATGTAATACTACAGAGCAACGAAAATAAGAGAAAAATCCAATGGGTTTATTACTAAGATATGTTTAATAAATTACTATGTCAACATGGTATTTATACTGTTTTAGAAACAATAATATGAATGAAAAATTTGAGGTAATGAGGTGTAAGAACTGCCTCAACTTCTTGCCCTCCTCACAGTACATTTATTTATATCCAATCCCACTTTTTCTTCCTATCTTAAATGATGACATGTCACTTCTCAGGTTCAAAGCCAGTCCTTCCTCCTATGCTCTTCATTCTGTACTATCAAGTCTCCTTTAGGAGGTGTGTGTGTGTCTGTGTGTGTGTGTGTGTGTGTGTGTGTGTGTGTGTGCATACATGGCTTTATACAACACTGGACATTAAACAAGAAATCAGCAATGACTTGCTGCATCTATGTAAGAATCATTAATAACACATACTGAATTCTACCTTCAAGTACCCTACTGATACTGCTTTCCGGATGTCATCAGGGACCTAGGGAACAAATCCAGGGTGGCCTGTTTCTCTCAGTTCTCGTCCTCCTTAACCTCTGCAAAATTTGGTACTATCGTCACTGCCTCCCTCTTGGGATTCTTTTCTATCTAAACTTCCATTGTCATTAAAATTTACCAGCTTTCTTTATATTCTCTCCTCTACATTATTTTCTTCCATTTGTCCTCTAAATATAGATTCTCTTGTAGGTTCTGTCCTTGGCTCTATTCTCTGCACTCAATCTCTCTGAAATACCATGGATTCCCACAGCTTCACTTACTACCTCTGTACAAACGATTTCAAACATATTTTTAGTCTTCTCAGTCCCATATTCACGAATACTTGCTCCTAGTACTGTCAGACCCTACCCTCCCTCTCTCTAGCCCTATTTCTCAATCTGATCCTGCTTGGCCACTGTCCACACCTGACACTGTAGAGTAAGTAACCAGAATTATACCAAATACTTTTTAAAGTCGTTCCTTTCAAAAAGAAGTATAGGCATCAGTTAACCAACTACTCTGAAAGTCAGCCAGTGAATTATAGGATATTACAACTTTCAAGGACCTCTGACACCATTCTAGTCAAATTCCCTATTTACACATGAATACAGCCCAGAAGAGGGAATTGAATGGTTTACAATACAACGAATTAGTGGCAGAGCTATTTATAGAATCAGATCCCTTTTGACCAATCACACTGCCTCTTATAAGGAGTACAGAACCAAAAGAACAAATACGCTCAGGGCGCTTATTATCTATCTGAGGAGACAAAACACACAAGTGCACACATGCACATGCACACATGCTCCAAATACTTCTGTCATCACATAAGCTCACTGCATGAGGACGAAGTTTATTTGCAAACAACCAGAGAATGCTCCCTGGAGAAGATAAAGCTGAACTAGATTTAAAGTGGGTTAAGAATAGCACTACCAGAGAGCAGTAACTATAAGCCTATTTCCCATAATTTTTAAAAGTTTATGGACAACACAAGGGCCACATTCTATATGAGAAGAATGGATTGTGAATTAAATCCCCCACTTAGAATTCAGCATGAATCCAAGTGATACTGTAGGACCTGAAAGTAAATGAAGGTAAGGCTCCAATGACAACCTGATTTATCTCATAGAATGTTACTGGTCCTTGACTCCTCATCTGTTTACAGTTTAAGACTGTTTCATTTCCATTTTCTCCACTCCCCAGTAGCAATGTAACCTTGGGAAGGACTTTCTACCTCTCTGAGTCTCACTTTCTTTGTGTGTAAAAAGGAGATGATAAAATCTACATCATATAATTGGTCATTTTTTTCCACTTCGTGTTCCAAATAAGACCACCCATTCTCCTTACCACCCAACCTCCATCAACAGCAGTTAAGAAAGGGCATCAGAAATCCAAGTGCTCTGGAGGAATCAGACAGTCCTTCCACATCTCCCCCAGCTTTCCAAAACACCATCGGCACAAGTGAAGAGACCCCAGAACTGTGAGTGATTCTTGCAGGACCTGACCCTTCACTCCCTCTAGTTTCACCATGCTCCACCTTAAAACTACAGGGATTAACTTCATTATACCCTCCATCTGTTTGCAACAGTTCACACAAGACATCAGAACGCCAAGACTCCAATCTCCTCCTCTGCTCCCATCTTCCATTCACCTCCCCCTAATTCCTGTACTTCTGTATTTCAATGCCAATCATCAGCAAAATTCCCTCTACTCTGTCTCTATTAAATGGTCTCTCTAACTAAAGGCTGATTTTCCTAAGGACACAGCTCACCTTACAGCTTATTCAAATGGAAAAATGAGCCCTCATTTCTCTCCTATGCCCCTTAATTCTTATTGATTTCAGTATCTATATAAATGAGCATCCAATGTCCTGGCCCTCAGTTCCCTCTCTTCTCCAATGATCTTGCCCTCCACATTACCTCAGACCATGATCATATCCTGAATATTGGAATGACCGAAGAACTGTGAACTCTCCTTAAACTTCAAACATTCTACTGTCTGACCACCAGTTCTTCCTCTCTAGTATGTGAGCCAGTATCTTTAATTGTTCAATCCCACCAAGACCTCCATTGTTCCTACTCCTTTCAGTGTCCCTCCCTATTTCATGTCTTGCCTTCTTTTCCCCCAACTTATGAAATTCCAGGGCCTGTCATTATAATTGCTCCCTTGCCCTTGCTGACTTCATGGTACTTACCTGGCAAGACCAAAATGCTAGCTAAAGCCAGCTTTCTGCCTACTCCAGACCTGCACCCACACAGATGAATTAGTCTAGAGAAAAACATACACCCACCAGATGGCCTAGACTCACTTTGAATTCTGGATTGCTTACCTCAACTAGGCCCTTACTGTACCACAATTCATACTACATTTCCCTAGTCCATAACTCTCCCATTCTTCTAGAAAACTATTTCAGATTATCTTTTCTTTCTTCACCCTCTATCAGTCTCTCCATCCTGAGTTTTAGTGGATGATCTAGATTCCTATTTCACTTAAAAATACAGAAGGAATCAAAGATCTTCCACAAGTTCCCAACTACAACCTATGTTCATCTGTGCATATGTACTCTGCCTTCCTTTCTCTCACTCTGGAGAAATTGTCCAGGAACCCATCTAAAAGTCAGCTCTGCACATCTTCTCTCATCTACGAAATAAAACTCTCTCCAGCAATTCTTCCCTCTGGTCCCTGCATCATAAAATTTTCCCTCTCTACTTAATCATTCCAACAGCAGAGAAACATGCTATTAGATCTCTCAAAACCTCCAGATACCACCTCTTTCTCTGAGCTTCTTTATAGCAAAACTCCTTGAAAAAGATGTCTATATATACTCACTGCTTCCAATTCCTCACCTCTCATTCTCTCCTGAACCGACTTCCATTAGGCCAGCAGAAATGCTTTCTCAAATTCATCAAGAACCTCACGTTATAAAAGTCAATTGTCAAGACTTAGTCTTTCTTCATCTATCAGCAGCACTGGACACAGCTGATCCTACCTCCTTGAAACTTGTTCAACACCTGGCTTCCAAAAGACCATACTCTTCAGGCTTTCTCACTAGCCACTACACACTCTTTCTCTCAGGTCTACTGCAATGATTCCTCTTCACCCTCTTAACCTCGAACATTGGAGTGCCCCTGAACTCTCAGTCCCTGAACGCCTTAACTTTTCTATATATACCTCTCCTCCTTAATAATCTCGTCTCTCACAGCTTTAGTATCCTTTAAATTGATGAACCCAAATTTACAGCACTGTCCCAGACTTCTCTTTTGAATTCCAGATTCCAATAACCTAATTATTTAATACCTCCAGGTGGACCTCTAATATGCCCAAAACCACATTCCTGCTCTTCTTCCTGAAAGCAGCTCTTACATGTTAGTAAATGGTAATTCTATCCTTCTACACTTTCTTGGGCCAAAAACTTGGCAGTCATCTTTGATGCTTCTATTACACTATACATTCAGTCAGGAAATCCTATTGGCTGGACCTTCAGAACATTAGCAGTAATCAGTCACTTCCCTCTACTTCTTCAGCTACCACTATCATCCCTTCTGGATGATTCAAATTATTTATAAACCAGTCTCCTTGCCTCTGCATCCATCTGTTCTTAACAGAGCAGCCAAAATGATCCTTTAAAAACACCTGACACATTGGCACAAAAACAGACCCACAGACCAGTGGAACAGAATAGAAAATCCAAACATTAACCCAAACATATACAGTCAATTAATATTTGATAAAAGTGCCTTGGATATACAATGGGGAAATGACAGCCTCTTCAGCAGCTGGTGTTGGAAAAACTGGACAGCTACATGTCAGAGAATGAAACTGGACTACTGTCTAGCCCCATACACAAAAGTAAACTCAGAATGGATCAAAGACCTGAAAGTAAGTCATGAAACCATAAAACTCTTAGAAAAAAACATAGGCAAAAATCTCTTGGACATAAACATGAGCGACTTCTTCATGAACATATCTCCCCAGCAAGGGAAACAAAGGCAAAAATGAACAAGTGGGACTACACCAAGCTGAAAAGCTTCTGTACAGCAAAGGACACCATCAGTAGAACAAAAAGACATCCTACAGTATGGGAGAATATATTCTTAAATGACATATCTGATAAGGGGTTGACATCCAAAATATATAAAGAACTCACGCACATCAACAAACAAAAAGCAAATAATCCAATTAAGAAATGGGAAGAGGACATGAATAGACACTTCTCCAAAGAAGAAATTCAGATGGCCAACAGGCACATGAAAAGATGCTCCACATCGCTAATCATCAGAGAAATGCAGATTAAAACCACAATGAGATATCACCTCACACCAGTGAGGATGGCCAACATCCAAAACACAAACAACAACAAATGTTGGCGAGGATGTGGAGAAAAGGGAACCCTCCTACACTGCTGGTGGGAATGCAATTAGTTCAACCATTGTGGAAAGCAGTATGGAGGTTCCTCAAAAAACTCAAAATAGAAATACCATTTGACCCAGGAATTCCACTCCTAGGAATTTACCCTGAGAATGCAGCAGCCCAATTTGAAAAGGACAGATGCACCCCTATGTTTATTGCAGCACTATTTACAATAGCCAAGAAATGGGAGCAACCTAAGTGTCCATCAGTAGATGAATGGATAAAGAAGAGGTGGTACATATACACAATGGAATATTATTCAGCCATAAGAAGAAAACAAATCCTACCATTTGCAACAACATGGATGGAGCTAGAGGGTATTATGCTCAGTGAAATAAGCCAAGCCGAAAAAGACAAGTATCAAATGATTTCACTCATATGTGGAGTATAAGAACAAAGAAAAAATACTGAAGGAACAAAACAGCAGCAAACTCACAGAACCCAAGAACGGACTAATAGTTACCAAAGGGAAAGGGACTGGGGAAGATGGGTGGGAAGGGAGGGATAAGAGGGAAAAAGGGGCATTACGATTAGCAGATGTAATGTTGGGGGGGCACGGGGAGGGCTGTACAACTCAGAGAAGACAAGTAGTGATTCTATAGCATCTCACTATGCTGATGGACAGTGACTGTAATGGGGTTGGTGGGGGGGACCTGATGAAGGGGGTAGTTTAATAACCATAATATTGCACATGTAATTGTAGATTAATGATACCAAAATAAATTATAAAAAAAAACAAAGTGAAAATAATTTTAAAATGCTGTCTAAACTCTAAATTTTTTTATATATATAAACACTCTAAAAAAAAGCAGCATCCTACATTTGATAATGTTAAAATGTAGAAAATAAAATTACTGTTAAAATGTTTAAGACTTAGGTTTAAAGCAAAAAACAAATATGCATAGGGCTATCTAAGAAACAAGGTTATCTTCTCAGGAAGACTTCCCAAATTAACATCATTGCTCCTGAATGTAAGCCTCCCTCAGCACATTTCATCTTTAGTTCTTAACTATTTCTTACTGGTTCTTGCTAATGTTTTCAAGTTTTCTAATTTGGTAAAATGCACAAACTTAACAAATGCTTATTCACCAAGAAAACTTCCCAAATAAAAATCAGAACTTTTTGAAGATTAATTTTACAAAATACCTATCATACGGAAAATGACAGCAATAAAATAGTAGGCCAGGTCTACTGACACTAAAATTACTTAAAAGGATAATTGACTTATATGGAAAACATTAAATAAAAATCTGAGATGATCTAATTTGTCATTACCAAGAATAAAAGACTTGTGAAATTGTCACAAAATGTCGAAAAGAAGTATCATGCTGTCTTATTTCAACAAAAGCCAAAATAGATAGCTTTTAGGCATGCAAATGAAAAGATGACAGAATTCACAGGTTCATGATCCAAACACACTTTTTTAAATGCTCTTTAGTTTTATAAGAGTTTCACAGATTTCAGTCAAGAGTATAATACCATGGTATTATTACTCAAATTAAATTATAGCCATTACATTGTATTTGTTTTAATCACTAAATGCCACCTCCTAACCACCAAGAAAAAAATAAAAAGGGTTTTTTTCTAATGCATGCTTAATTGAAAATACGATTTTCATTCTAACTAAGCAATCTTTCTCCATTATCCGTATTCCATTTAACCAAGAAGCTTAATTCCTATATCCAAAAAAGGTCAATTTCTATATCCAAAAACCTTTTTTTATCATGTCTCCAAACTGGGGAAGTGCTGAGACAGTGAGAGCTTTATGAAAAACATTCAATGAATTAAATTCAATGATGGCATTCAAATCATAAGGAAGACTTGAGAGGCAGAGTTGCTAAACTAGATGGTCTCAAAGTTCAGAGCTAAGAGTCTATGAATCAGAGCACAGACAAAAAAAAATTCTAGGAACACAAATGAATTGGAGTTATAGTTCTAAATATTGGAAATATTTGCTAACCTGGATTCTACCATTTTTATATCTTTTTCCTCCCTTGATAGTCAAAATACCTCCAACTCTCCCCTTTCACACACATGTATGCACACACATATACAAATAAACTGTTGTCCAAATTTAAAATGTGATTCACAGACTTGTCTTTCAACAGCATTTCTTGGCTATAAGGCATGAACTTTCCCCACAGAAGGCCCTCACACAGCTGCAACATCATGAATTTTGTTCTTCATTTTTAATTAGTGTGGAGACTTTTCTGCCAAACCTTTAATCAGAGTTGTTATTAAGAATAAAATTATCATGATTCTCCCTTCTATTCCTACAAATCCTTTAATGGAAATTTTTAAAAATTGAATAGGTTCAAATATCTAAGCCATAAATAAGTCGAAAATTCCCACGCATTGGGTAACCTTTAAGTAACTAATAAGCCTCAGAATAATGGAAAGTTAAGTGTCCTTGGGAACAAACAATTATAATACCTTAAGGTAAGGCCCTCAAAATTATTCCTGCCCTTAAAAGCACTTATAACTTTATTCAGGTAAGTCAACTGTGCTATGCCAAAAAAAAAGATACACATTTTAGAAATTAATGAAGTTGTTATAGAGAGAATACTCATGTTAATAATGCCATCTATTCTTTATACTTACCATATAGACTCCCTTTCCCCAGAGGCTTAAAATACCTCTTCAGTAAAACTGAAATTGTATTCTAATATACTAAGTTCTGACTCATTATCAACCATTAAAAAGAGCAAAGACTGTATGAACACGCAAACAATGTACATTCACAAATCAATTTATCCACATTTGCAGCCATGGCCCGTGTTAATCGAAAGTCACTCCTGTTACTAGAACTCCCCTCTCTTTAACCCACTTCTCATTCCACACTATATTGTGCTATTCTCTTTATTCCTAATCTAAAAGAATTAATTCAATATTATTTAAATATGATCTTCTGGTTCTACAAAATAACCAAATGAAGGTACACACATACAGATAAAAGAACAGAACTTAGATTTATACTAAGAGGCACAGTATCAGACAGCCCTAGTCACACTGTTTTCTAGTAGCCCTACCACTCACTACCTTCAGCCAGTGACAGTTTTCTTTCCACCACAAAAACAAAACAGAATTCCCATCATCTGACTCTTAGTCATTCCCACACATTTATTGGTCTGTTGTTATTATAACAGAATGTCTTTTTCCTTTGTTACACTATTCCTAACAGCAATGCTCCACCCTTCTGGTCCAAAAGTTCTACTTCAAAGTTGCAGCGTTTAGATGAACAGATTTATACAAACTACTGGTAGGGGGATGGGAATTACTCCCCATAAGCTTTTCAAAATAGTATCATTAGATAAACTGCTCTCCACTTTTCTTTTTGTTTCAATTAGGATATTTTTTTCTTTCTCCTTTTTCAGTTATACTTATTTTTGAGAATCAATGAAGGTAAAAACACTGCAATCAATGAAGGAAAGAAAATTATGTATAAACAAACGAATTCTGGTACCTACAACAGAAGTACTCTCGCCTCAGTCCTACTGAATAAACTTACAAGCATTCCTGTGAATGCTGCAAAGACAGAGAAATCTGTCTCCAAACAGCAGGGGTTCACTTCCCAGCTCCAAATATCCCCTCGTCTCAAACCCCTTAGCTTCTTCGGAAGGATGAAGACTAATGCCCGCCTCCAACTAAAGGTCTCTCAGCCATCTTCCCTCCTGCTCTTCCCCATCTGCCCCTTCACTTGGAGAACAGGAATTTCCTAAATGTCCTTTGGTACACCCTCTCCTCTCTTCCAGGTTTACTAACATCAGCAATGTATTATACACTGTGGACACAGTTGAAGACACATTTTCCTCAAGGGACTCATAGCCTAAAGAAGTGCCAGATAGGCAAGTATCTCTTAATGGTACAGTGTAGGAATGAAGGGACGTAAAGGATGCAACGGGAACCACGGAAGAGAACACAAAGCACAGACACTGACGTGGCACAGACAGCTTAGTGACTCAACATGTGAGCTTTAGGGTCACTGAGGTTTGGTTTTACACTTAGCAAATAATAATTTGGTCAAGTTAATCTAAGTTCTTTATAAAATAACGATACCTTATAAGACTGTAATAAGGATCATAAAGCATGATTTATAGAAGGTAATTAGTGCTAAATACTTAACTCATAGAAAGCATTCCACAAATAGCACTGTGGAAATACAAGAATGCACTCTTCAGAAAAGAAATCAGGATGAAATCAGAAATAGAAATAAGGGTAACCTTTTAAGAAGGAATCCACTAATTAAAACCAAGCAAAGCACTGGGCCCTAAAGCACTTTCTTCACTTAGTTCTGTACTATATAAAATGTTCTGATTTGACTACAACAACTGAAGGTAAAAACTTTTAAACTTAAAAAAAATTTTTTTAGTTAACATAAAAGCTTAATCAATCAATACTAACTACAAATATCAGGGGGAAATTTAAACACACGTACATACACACACCCTCGTACAAGTACATAGGCACATCCTATGTAACTTCAGATATATTCAAGTAGGAGACTAACCCAAAGCTTCAATCACAAAACTAATTCCATCACTAGTATTTTTCAATATAGTGGTTAGAAAAGCATTGACCCTCTCTGGCTCTGCTGGTTTGCTGGACTGTTAATGGAATTACCATTACTTTACTGTCAGTCACACCAACACTTGGAGGTATTTCTCAATAACGAACAGGAAAATAACATCCAAGCACGAATAGATGCCATATATTTATTTATATTCCTCTTACTTCTCCTGATCAAATACTTCAAAATTCAATAAAAACATTTCTAGCAAAAGTGAAAACATATTTCTGAAAATTAGAGATGTAGATGAACATACCACATTATACACTCTCAATTCAAAGTAACTTGGGAGCAAGTCACCTATCTTCTCATATGTCCTAGTAAACAAATGGCTCCGGAGGATTTAGGAGGTTGCATTTCTTTTATTTCCCGTCATGACTGACCATTACAATATGATCTAAACCACTTGCCTTATTTAAACCACTTCACTCGTCCTGCCAAACTTTCTTCAGTGTTCCATGGGGAAAAAAATCTTTTTAAAAAGTATTCTCTTCAAAGTAATATCCTGAGCGCATACATAGCATGTTTTCTCAAGAACATTAAATAATGTGTTCTATATTCTGTCTGTGAACAAGCTTCCCTAGGAATTCAAATTTTGCTCTCAATACTTAAACAATGGACTACAGTGTCGGAAGAACTGCTCATGCTCGATTAGTCATTCTGTTGAAAATTTTATTTAAAAAATAAATAATAAAAGGCTTTCAGTGTGTATAGCATTTGGGACACAAAAGACTTATTGTCAGAGTATTTGTAGGATCCCCAAAACAGAAAAATTCCCAAAGCAAACTAATTCATAGTTCATATTTTTTAAAATGCTACACCAGAACCTGAATTTTTTTAACTTAACCAACCTATAGTATAAAAGAGATAGCATAAACAATCTTATCATTCTGGCATCTGACTGACAAGAGATGGGAGACTACATTTTGTATTCTTCAGAGAAACAAAGGAGATTTGAGCTCTGGGACAGCTGGTGAATGTTGGCACTTAATCTGGAAAATCCCAAGGTTCTTAGGTACATGTGACATTGGATACAGTTTAATTTGTATTGTTTTATTTTCAGGCCTTTCAACTATATTTCCCAAACTAAAAGTCAGGGTATATTATTTGTTAATTTAGCCGCAAATCTGAAAAGCCAGACTATAAAGAAATTGGTTTACATATGAGGTTTTTTCCTGCAGACTATTGTTTCTTCAAAGATCTTATCTGGAAATATAAGTAAATAAAACAGGTAAAAACCAAAGTGTTCTAGTCAAAATGGGCGTGTCCATTAGGGACGGGGTAAGCACTGAAAAGTTAGGAGGGCCCTTGAGTCCCAGCACCAGTTCCAACACCCTCAGCAGCTCCTTAAAAGACGTTGTCAGAACTCCTTCAAAAATCTCAGATTCAAAGTCAAATGAAAGCTAAAATTAAAACTTAAATGGATTCATAAGTAACCTAAAGGGGAAAGTCTATTTATGTATCAGCTAGCTAAGAAAATGTTATACCACACTGAAAACTGGTCAGATCATTAGAGCTCAAAACACACTACTCTGACACTGCATTTTATTTTAGAAACAAACACTTCCATCCAAATTGAAACATAAGGTCAGAAACAATAAAAGAGGGGAGTTGACTTAGTCTGTAAATGCTTGGTCAAGAAACACTTTTACCAACAAATATAGATAACACATGGGAATTCATGCCTTAATAAAAAAAGAAAAAACCTCACATGTCATTTTCTTATCCCATCATGCAACTCTGAATTCATTATTAAAATTACAAAGTCACATGCCCATTCCTCAGGCTACCTACATAGTTATTTTTGTTTTTCCCAGACAAAAACAAAACTAATTATTACTATTAACCAGTCACGCCCCTTTCAGTGTAATGAGATACAACTTTTTGTCAAAAGCACAAACTTCAAAATCACATAGGCCAAGTTAACACAGGTACTTTGTTTTGTTTTACAGTCACTAAGTTGAAACATTCAGTAGGCAAAGAAGAACATTCAATGTCTCTCTCTCTTTCTAACCTGGAAAGGTTAAGTTAAAAATCTTATGTATTGGTATCATTAAGTAATCTATCACTCCATAATTTGAAAATCTGTTCCTTATTAACCAGATTAGTTGGTTGTTAAAAATCGTAAACCAAACCACAATGAGGTATCATCTCACACCAGAGTGGCTAATACCAACAAGACAAGAAATAACAGGTGTTGGCGAGGCTGTGGAGGAAACGGAGCCCTCCCACACTATCGGTGAGGATGTAAACTGATGCAGCCACTGTGGAAAGCAGTACGGAAGGTTCTCAAAAAGGTAGAAATAGAAATACCATATAACCTAGCAATTCCACTTCTGGGATTTACCCAAAGAAAACGAAATCACTCATTTGAAAAGACAAGTGCACTCCTATGTTTACCGCAGCATTACTTATGATAGCTAAAATATGGAAGCCACCTAAACGTCCATCCATATATTAATGGCTAAAGAAGACATGGTACATATAAACAATGGAATATTAGTCAGCCATTAAAGAGAATGAAATCCTGCCATTTGCAACAACATGGATAGACCTAGAGGGTATTATGCTAAGTGAAGTAAGTCAGACAGAGAAAGACAAATACCATATAATCTGATTTGTATGTGGAACATAAAAATCAAAACAAGCAAAAAACACAAATAGACTCAGACACAAAAAACAGACTGGAGATTGTCATACAGAAGGGAAATGGGGAGATGGGTGAAACAGGTAAGGGGGAAATGAGTGAGAATGTCCAATATCTTGGTCTGGGTGACGGCTACATGAGCACATACACGTCAAAATTCATCAAGCTGTACAGTAAAATTTGCATTTTACTGTAGGTACCTCAATAAAAAACGTTTTTCAAATAAAAAATCATAAAGACTTTTTTCCTTGTCTTTTTCTTCAGCCTGTATAAGCATGAGGAAATGTCTCTTTTTAAATATTATGAATATTAGTGAAGTATTACTACTCAGCATTAGCACAGTCCTTCACAAGTGTCAAAGCACACATTATCTTTGACACAGATTATCAACTGGAGGGCTAGATTGTTTGGTATAAATTCTGTTTCAACCACCTATGTGACCTTGAGGAAGTTACTTAACTTCTCTGTACCTCAGTTTCCTCATCTATAAAGTGGGGATAAAGATAATTCTTATACTCATAGGATTGTTATGAGAATTAAATGAATTAATATATGTAAAATACACAAAACAGTGCCTACCACATAGTACACACTACATAACTGTTAGCTCTATTTTTTTTTATTACTATCATCACTCATATTTAGGTCTCACAAAAACCCTTTAAAGGTAGAACAGCATATATCATTTTACCCTTTTTCCAGGTAAGGGAATCAGACTCAAGAAATCAAGTGACTCAACCAGGGTTATAGTTAAGAAGCAGAATCAGAACCAAAGAACCCAGTACTAAAAAAAGAATCAAGAACTTTTACTACCTTGTGCTATATCATCTCAGTGTATTTTTTGAGTTTATACATTTCAATACATTTCTAAAGACTATAATTACTACTTTTCAAGCATTTAGCTTTACATTAATTAACCTGTCATCAATTTTCCAGTATTTAGAATTTCTTTTAAATAGCAAAATGTGTACCCCATGAAACTTAAACACTTCCATGTTATGATTTGTTAGGCAGTGGAAGAAAGCATGGCACTTAGAGTCAAAGGTCAAGTTCCAGTTCCATTTCTTCTTGCAGGGGACACCAGACAATTGTGTCACTTCTCTGAGCTTCAGTTTCATCTGCCAAATGAGGATCTACCTCACAAGGCTGTTATGAGAAACAACTGAGAAAATGTAAGTGAAAGAGCCTTATAAATATAAAACACCACCAGAATATGCTAGCAATGTTACTAGCTACTTCGATTACATTCAGGAATAATATTCAATATTCCTTAACCATTTTTTCCCATAGAGATCTGCAGACAGAACTCTTCCAATATACAAGGATCATCCTATTTGTGTGGTTATATAAGGTGACAATCTGGGTAGGATTAGCATAGTCAAAAAGAAATACAGGTAACCTGGAAAGTATCTACCACAAGAAGAGAACACACCGAGTGATACGTGTATGTGTTTTTCTTTCTGATTTTAAGTTAAATAATAGTAAATATTTTCAATTAAATCACAAGGAAACTCAAGTGAACATATTATCATCATAGCTGTAATCATAACAATATATTACATTTATGCGACATTTTACAGTCTTCAAAGAATGTCATACATATAGTCACAGGAATACAATGAATAGCATTCTATTCATTCACAAGCATATTGTAATATTCATAAAACTTCCACGGTCAGGCAAGTCCCCTGACTTAAGTGTCCCAACATAAAAAAATGAAGGAATTAGATTACATAATAGATAAGGCTTCCTTTTAGAGCTATTATATTTATGATTTTGAGTCTGCAGCTACAAAAAGAAAAAAAAAGTTCAATGGAAAGAAAATCTGTAGTTACAAAATACACTTACTAGAAATAAGTGATTTTAAAATGGTACTTTTTAAAAACCTTATAATTAAAAAATTTCCCAAAATATCTAGAAAATTGGATAATAGCATTTTATAGTTAAACTTCCTAGTAAATTTAAGAAGCATGGACTATTTCCAAAAAAATTCTGATATCTGCATTTCCTAATGTAACATTACCACTCAGTAACTACTAATATACTATAAACAATAAAATATAAAATACACATAATACAAAAACTAATTCAAACTCTTTGTAGTTCAGGAAATACTTCAGAATATTTCAGTCCCTCAGAGATACTGTGAATATCAACCACAACCCTGCAGTACTAAAAATATAAAATAACTTCAATTATTTAAAGTCTCTGGCTTGGTATAGAAGTTTCAGATTCTGTACCAAGCAAATAAAGTCACTCAATAGTATTTCATATTATCCAAAGGAAAAAAAATAAGTTTTAATAGTTCATATTACAAGTTTATCAAGCACCTACTATTTGCAAAGCACTATCCTAGCTACCATCATTCAAAAATGAAATCAGAGCCCTCCTTTTCAGAAGCATAAAACTTGAAGGCAAATAGGGATAGTCATGAGAAAAAAAAAAATTTTTTGTTCTCTACCTGTACTAGCATGTTATTTTTCTATCCAGTGATTTCAAAATCAGAATTAATCACACATCTAACTAAAGATGAAGTAACAGTCTGTATTTTTCATGCAAATAATCCATACATGCTTTCAGGTTTTTTTGGTTTGTTTCCAGAAATAGTAATGGATTAGTTAATTTTATATATACACAGTGAAGCTGTCTGGCCCAACAAAAATCACTATGTGACTTAGTGAAGTCCAGAACTGGGTGTCAGGAGACCATTTCCAACACTGAATAGCTCTGTGACTTTGAAGGAAACACTGTCTACCTTTCCTGACCATCTAACACTTACTGTGCCTTCAGGTAAGTTATTAAACTTCTCCAGGTCTGTTCCCACATCTACAAACTTAGAGTTGGACTAGAGTCCAAAAAGTATTTGAATTGGTAGTTCTCATTTTATATGCAGAATCTTGGGCCCATTCCAATTATGCAGAATGACTAGACTAGAACTCAGGAAGACAATGTTCACCAGGCACCACAGGTTGACTGAAATATGCAGATGGTCCCAAGCCACACTTGAGGACATCACAACTCCTAATCACACTGGATAATCTCTAATGTCCCAACTGTATAAAAAGATGGCTTCATTTGTTTTCAGCACCCAGGTCTTAGGATTCTAGATCTAACATAATGTGAAGGATATAGCAGGTGCTAAATATTTATAGAAAGGAAGAAAGGGAGGAAGGGAGTTGGCTAGCTAGCTCACTGGTCATATTTTTGGATAAGAAACATACAAAACAGTAATACAATATTGGGAAAAACATTTATCAGCAGTTAGAAAGCAAAGACCTTAGACTCTACACACACACACTTTTAAATTTAACAGGAGCCATTCTCAAACTGCAAAGTACTAAGGAGGAAAAGAAGAAAAGCCAGTACATGGAAGCCCAATGAATCCTGATGGAAAATTACTGATGACTAAAACTTGGTGACTATTTTCCCCAGATAGAAGAGAACAGAATTTTAAGGACTAGGACTCAGAACTGGACAAAAGTTTGAAGTTAATGGTTACTGAAATGCATAAATTTCATTTGGGGTAGTATATGGATTCCAGAAATATTATTGGCAATATTAACTTTTGTCCATTTTGTATTTCCATTTTCCCATTCACTTACATTATAATTTTTGAGATGTTTTATCTTCACTTCTGATGATCTTCAAATGTCAATGGCTCTTAACACATTAACTGTAAACAAACACAAAGGAACTTAGGGGAATTCAGATATTTAAGGAGCCCTACAGTAAAGTATTCTAAAATATTCTGTAAAACCTGCAGGGGAAGGAAAGGCTGGAGGAGGCAATGGCATCATGTTTACTTGTTTCATAATTTAACTGATGTTCAGAATGTAAAATTGTTCTTTTGAATAAAAATGGTAATATCCTCTTAATAATCAAGCACAGAAAAAACAATCACCCCATTTCCTGTTGGAAAAAAAAAACATTCAAAGCTAAAGAAAATCATCTCCAAATACAGGCACTCTGAACTAACATATTGGGTACCTTAAGCCTTCCACTGCTCAGCAGTGCAAGCAGTCAAGAAAACTCATTTCCTCATCACTCCCACCCAATCAACCCGTCATGGGACTGTCGCCTAACTACCAAGTTTTGGCCTGGACGTGGGACATCAGATCTTTAGATACAATCAGTTCTTTACAGCCCACAGGCCCTGAAACAGATCCTTAAACAGACTTGAGATCAAATGTCAAACTGCTCTCCTTAATCTTCAGTTTTCTCATCTGTAAAATGGAAACAATAATAGTTTACTTTATACAGTTATGAGAATTACATGAGAAAATGCATTATTAAGGGATTTAGCACTATGCCACACCCAGCATATAGTGAGCTCTTAAAAAAATATTAAGTGATATTATTAACTGTGATTAATATTAACACAATTTATTATTAAAACAATGCCTACCACTTGAAAAGCAAAGCTTTACTCTGGTGTTTATATTTTTAGGTACTGCCTTTGCCTATAATGGAAGAATATTATCCAATACCAATAAACAGAGGACATCTGTATGATATAAAATATTATTTTTGACTTTTGCTAAGCAACTTGGCTCAGCTCAAGAACATTAAGGCTTGTAATCACTAGCCCATCATCAGCCAAAGTTTTGCTAACACACAACCCCCTAAAGAAGTCCTATGTAAACGCCTTGCAGTTAGCAGCATTCCAGTACGAAAGGAGATAAATTTGTGATTCCTGCCTATTAAACCCTTGAAGCTCAGCAAGGAGTGCTGTATCAAGGGGAATTCTCTACTCTCTTCTAATCACTCCTCATGTTTGCCATTACATGTTTAAAATACTAATATTTAAATTAGGTGACACAAAAATGCTTAAAACGTTTATTTTTCTGAATTTTCAACAAATTATTAGGTCTAAGACATAAAAACAAACACAAAATATCAGCAAAAGCATTCATAAACTAACATGGCCCAAAATGGCCAGTTATATTTCCCTTAAGGACACCCAAACTTAAGAAATGAAATGAGAGAAAATAACTAAATAGAGTCTGATGCAACAGCTTGGGGAGGGGATAAAACCCATGTTTGCATGACTTGGAAATGAATGCCCAGCTGCACAGTGAGCAGTGCAGGCCATCATCCTCACCACCACCACCACTTTATCATGCAATTACTTAAGCTCTTCAAATGAAACAAAACATGAAGTAGCACAGTTTATCATTCTTCATTTGATATCTATACGCCTTTCACTTAATGACCTGGCAATTATTTAATGTATCCCTTTTATTTTATGGTCCTAGATTAGGATTATAAAAATCTAGCCCAAGATAACACACAAAAAATGTAGAAAATTTAAAAACTCAGAACTTAAAGAGTGTTCCAAAATACAGTTCTCTTTTTTTGTCTGCTACAATATATCATTTCTCTCTTTCCATGTATTTCTATTTTGGTCATTACATTTGTAAGTGTAAGAATGTTTCTGGTATAAGTGAAGTGGTGTAGACTTTAACTTGAAAATGTCTTCCTTGATTTAAAATGATTAATTGGTATGCCACAGGAGAAGCTGCAGATTATCTCCAATATCCATTTTCTCCTATTCCTTAGAAACAGAACCTCCATTTGTCATTCGGCACAAGGCCTCTCAGAAGAGACTACGTATCCTAGCCTTCCTAGCTATGGCCATGGGACCATATCCTGACCAACTGGATATAAGCCTAAAAGACTGTATGTGACATCAAAAAAGTATCCATTAAAGAGAGGGACCATGCCTTTCTTCTTCCCTTCCTCCTTCCTGTTAATTAAAATGAAGATGCAATGGTTAGAGCTCCAACAGCTATTTTGATACATGAGGTAACATTGGAACATAAAATACATTGAACTTAAAGAGAGTCTATGTCCTTGATACTTCAGATCCATTATATCAGATCTATATTGACTATCTCTGGGCTTTCATGTGGGAAAAAACATAAAATTACCTCTTGTAACATGTATTACAAGAATGGGTGCAGCAATTAGGAATAAAGTGCAAATTTCATGTACTATATAATCCTACCAGGGCAGGCATGATAGAAAGGTACAACACTGTGCTGAAATCTGGCCTGAAGTCGGACACCAATAGTCTACAGGGCTGGTCAGTTCGCCTATGGACAGTGCTGCCGTGTTTGAGTGAGAAGCCACGTAAAGGAGCTTTGAGCCTGTGGATATGCTCACACCTTGCTGCCTCTCCTGTACAATTGTACATCCAAGCCAAAGAAGAGTTATTGAAGCCAGGATATGGCCAGCAGAGCAACATCCTGCTGCCAGCCCCTACTGCCTTAAGCCCTGGAGAAACTGTTGAATGGACCTGGCCCTGGACATTTTGACACATGGACCAGCAATGGCTGGCCCTTCTGGCATCTTGGGGGGAAGGCCTGGAGGCTGGCCTCCTGTGTATTCCTGGAGTAACAGCAGAGTAGCCCCCAAAGGTCACAGTAGTGTACCCAAAATGTCCAGGAAGTAAGCGCATCTTGCGGGGAAGTTTTATTTTATCTTTATGGCCGGTGCATATACCTCCAATAACCCTATATATTGACCAATGTGTAACTCCCACAGGAAGGGGGGTGAAAGTCTGGTACACTAGACCAGGACGAGATCCCATTCCTGCCACTGTCCTATCCCAGGACCACTCTCTTGCATGCATCCTACATGATGGACAAGATTTGCTGCTGGTGTCATTAAAACATGTATCTTATCGCCCTTAAGGTTATTTTCTCCTACAGTCCTTGTGGCCTGAATGCACCCCATGGCTGCAGGTGCTGCATGATGATTGCTCTGAACTCTCTACCTTTTCAGCTAGAGCCTGCCTGTGAAATGGATGAGCTATGGAGTTAATCTGCATAAGACTTTGAACCTAGCTGAATCCTCCAGCTTGAGGATTGTCATGATTTTATTGCTGTTGCTATTCTTATGTCATTAGTCTGGCCACAATGCTCCAGTTTTCTCGTCCAGGGACCACTGCGGAAGAAGGGGAATGAGCAGATTGTAAGGAGAGATTTCTGGGGTGGCCTGTGGGTAAAACTGTAACATTTCCAGAATATCTCCCCTGGCTTTCATATCCTCAGGGGTGGAGAGAAGTTCATCTCCATGGTAATGGGCAACCAAGGGCGTGTCTGAACCTGATAGATTAAGGGGAGGGGCTTACTTGCTTGCTTTTTCTGGAGCAGGGGACAGAGATGGTGCTGGACTGCAGTTTGTAAGCAATAAGTGGGTTTTAAACTTTATTTCTCCCTTTGATTTCGGTTTTTAGAGGTATTTTGCCCCAGAATTTCCTCTCCCTGGACTTACGAGTACCAACACAAAGTCAAATTCTGCTGTGTACTTTACACAATTCTGTGGCTTAGGACTACCCATGCTATCATATCCAGCATACAGTACTGTTTTATCTATATCCTGTGTAAGTCATATTTTTATCAAGAACCAAAGCAAGACCAACAAGAATTATGGAATAAGGTCAGATTATCAGTGTGCTGCAGTGAATTTTTTCACAAGTTTCTCTGGTGCTGGACATGCTGAAGAATTGACAAAATCAAGATATCCAAGAGCTGCTGAACACCTCACTGAGGTGGCAATCCCAAGCAGGACTCACTGAAGAAAATTACTTTTTGTGAAGGATGCAAGATTACATAACTATAGCTGATTAGGAAATTGCTACCTGGATATCATGAAACAAATGAAACTTCTCTTTTGTGACCAAAAGCATCAGGCCTCTGATGACCTAGAACGCAAAGCTAGAAGCAAATGGCAACTACGAGATGACTACAGATGCGGGTACCAAGATATCTTGGTATCTATCTATGTATCTGTGTCAAGACTCAGCATGTGGTTAGTGGGAACTACTGACCTCCCAAGAGCCAGTCACCCAACTTCAATGGAGTGTATCACTTTCAAAAACCAATGGGCAACCAGTGGGTTAGTGTATTTTTCAGATTTACACTTTTCTTCCCAGAGTAGCCTAAAATATCTTACAAATTAAAACATTTCAACATAATATTTAAAACTGAAATCATGTAACAGAACTACTTGAAAAACTTAAGAGATGAGTATATTACCAACCTCAGTTACAAATCTTTTTGCTAAGCTGAAGAGAAGATGCAGCTACAAAGTATTCATTTTCAAACAAATAGGAAGCATACATAATTGTTCACATTAACAAATTTCCTCTGGGCTAAACTCAGCAGAAATGTATCTCAATCTACTGTGTAAAAGATAATCTGTAACTCATTGAACAAATTATTAACTATCATTTTACAGGAGATACCACAACAAATCCACAAGGCAATTTCCTAATTGTATAAAATAAAGCATAAAAATAAATTACAATTTAAGAGCAACATTTCTGCAAAAGGCTGAGATAATAGAGACCAAACCGATATTTTGCTTTATCTTAGGCTAACAAAAGCAAAAACTTAATCTGGATACCCACTTAACATAGCAATTATAACCATTGTTGTCCACCTGCCTCTTAGAATCACTTCTGATTGTTACCCTAAGTTTTACAAGTGCTTACAATGCAGCTATTCTACACTGTTGATTAAAGAGAATGCTACAAATAAGTGTGATGAGTCATGCAATAAAAGATATGAAAAATTTAGCAGAGTGAATTCTATACAGTAAACATTCAATGTTATTTTCCTACTTTCCAGAGGAGAGGAATGAAATGTGGGAAGTAGAGAGTCATACTTGTATTTCTGTCCAGAGAGAATGAGGCTAACATGTTGTAGTCAAACTCTTTCAAGTTCTTAATTTTCTAAATTTCATGTCAGTACCATAATTTTTTTTTATTAAGACATTAAAATACATATACAAATTTTTAACTTGCTGGGCTCTCTTTTTCTTAAGGAAATACAAGTGATTAAATGGCACTATTAGGTATATTAACTTGTAACATTTATTTAGTATAATTTTAAAAATCCATAACAGAATTATTTGTAAAGGTAGTATCTTAATAATTGATGGTAGTATTACTAAGATAGAGAATGATAAAATTTTAGAGCTCCAAGGGATCTTCCAGATCAACCTTATTTGAGAAGATGAGAAAACTGCAGACTAGAAAGTTTAAATGATACAGGCCAAATAGCTAGCTGTACTTTAAAGCCTGAGTTTCCTCATTTCCAATACCTTCTTTCTAAGAGACTATGCTGCCTCCTGTAGTTCTAAATCCTCTTGCTTGGATGAGATGACTGTTGTCTCATTTTGTTTTCTGTACGTTCTATTTAGAATCGCAGTTGTCATTTGTAACTTTCCCATAAAATTATAATTTTCTAACCTGCTTTTTTAATGATATTACGGCTGAGGATAAAAATCCTCAGCTTTCTAAATTTCATAGTAGTAAACAGAATTTAAAAAATACTTGAAACAAATGTAAAGTACACATAATGCAAAGGAAAATCCTTCTCTTCTGGATAATTCAATTTACAAATAAAAAAACACATTTAATGAGCACCTGTGATATACAGAGTCTCTGTTATATGCTGAGGATATGAAGATGAGTAACATATGATGCTTTTCAAGTAGCTCATAGCCTAGTAGAAAAGACAATTAAACCAACAATTAGACTGTGCTTGTTGAGGACTCTGAAAAGGGGGTGGGCAGGTTGCTATGAGTGCGTATATGAAGAGAATCTAACTTAGAATGATGGGATCAGATAATGATTTCCCAGTGTGATTCTGAATGGCATTAGAGGGAAGAAAAAAAAATGGCAGTATCACTCATATTTAGCAGAGTCCAAAATTAGCAACTTCAGTTTATTCAGAGGAAAAATCAAGCGTATGTTTTCAACAGCAATTTAGTATCTAACAAGTTTCTAATAACAATAGACTTTTTTCAATAGAACAGAACATAATTTCATTGTGGTTATAAAGAAATACAGGTTTTCTATCATTTCTTAAAATTTTAAATCACTGTTTTAAAAACAAAGAAAAACCATCTAAAACATGTCTTGTTAACATTTACAACACTCTCTGCAAAGCTGCATACTAAAGTCCTCAAAATTCCTTAAAAAAAGTCCCATCTGGTACAAGAGAAACAACCGGAGAACCGGTAGTCCAATAAGGAAGAAAACTACCACTCATTCACTCGGGGATGAGGACTATTCAGATTTCCAAGTATACTGACTTTTCAGCTAAAGATCTGGAGAAGAGAAGCATAGTGGGCATTTTTATTTACGTTTTTAAGCAAAGTTGGAGAGGGGATAAGAGTGTAAAGAAAATCATGAAAGACATAAAAAAGTGAAGCGATGGGAAAGGTGGGGCGGGGGCAAGAGTCCAAAAACCCAAGACACAGGATGGAAGAAAGACAAAGGAGGATAATTTTGGAAAGAGTAGTAGAAAGGCCGAGAGGAAATGGGGGGCGGGGCGGAGAAATGGGGGAAGGGATGCCCCAAAACTGATTTGAGAAGGAACATGAGACAAGAGAAAGTGATGAGGTGGGGCGGCTTCAGCTAGGGACAAGCAGGCCCAGGATCCTCTCTCCCAGCCTGTAAACCCCGCAGGGAGGCGAAGCGGCTCCCAAGCCACAGGGAAGGGGCCCGGCGCAGCCCCCTCGGCCGCCGCGCGGGGCCCGGGTGTCCCGGTACCTGGACAGGGAGTCCACGCTGGGCGGCCGCGCCACCGCCGGCTGGGAGCCCAGGCTCTCGCAGCTCGAGCTCTTCTCCATGGCGCGGCGCGGGCGGCGGGGATAAAAGCTGAAGCGACCTCCGCGGCTGTCGGGCGGAAGGAGCGGAGGGCGGAGCGCGAAAGCAGAAACCTGATCAAGCCTGCACCGGCCTGGCGAGACGGCCGGAAGCGGCCATGTCCCCCCGGCGTGCACCGCGCCCAGCCTGCCGCTGGGCGGGAGGACCCCGGGCGCCCCTCCGGCGCCGGCCTGGCAGGCCGACCGGAAGCGGCCGTGATTTCCCCCAGCCTGCACCGCGCCCGGGCTGCCTCGGGGGGCCTAGCAGTGCGACCGGAAACGGCCGTGATTCCCCAGCCTGCACCGCGCCCGGGCGCCCCTCCGGCCCGGCCGCGCGCGCACTGGGCGCGGACTGAGGGCTCGCGGACTGTGCTCCTCGAAGCTGGAGGGCCGAGGAGCCTGTGGGAGGAAAGTTCTAGAAATAAGAGCGAGAAATGAGGGAATACGAGGGACGAGGGTCTCAAGGAAAGGGCAAGGATCTGAGGGCCGGTGGTGATGGTGATAGGATTGGGCCCAGGGAGAGCGAGCGGGATGGGCACTAAAGGAAGGAGTGGGGGTGGCGGGAAGGGCATCGGGGTCACGGAGGAAGGGGACACGGGCGGGGTCAGGATGTGAGGTGAGGTGGCACAATGTTCGCCAGATTAGGGGCTGGAAATAATTATTCATTAAATAATTTTGAGGCAGGCAGACATGAATTCAAATCCTGCCTCTGCCAGTTAACTTGCAGTGTAACCCAAGGCGTTGGACAAACATTAGCTTCCTTATCTAAAATAGGAAGAGTATTTTCACAGATTAAATGAGTTAGTAAATGTAAAATACCTAAAAACAACACTTGGCACATAAGCTCCCACATGTTAGCTATTACTATTACTGTCTACTCCATAAATGTTAGGATGGAATGCACTGATATCTATGAACAGTTTCTAAAGCAACGTCAATAAATGGTAGGTGTAGAAGGGGAAGATACAGGAAAGGTTACCGAGAAGTAAGAAGTGATTGGTATGGGGAAAGTCATGAGAAAACTATAGGACAAGTGAGGAGAAAAAAAAGGAATGCTCATCGTTCTATTTCCATCCCACCCCTGACCAAGCAGAAAAGGAACTAAGAAAAGCTGCATCTTTCAGTCCTACTGAGACTTGGATTGAAGTCTGTGTGGTCTGGAAGCGTCGGGGGTGGGGAGAAAGCACTTTGGCATTAATCTATTGTCCACACAAAGAAGTATGTAAAAAGAAATGAGGAGAGACCTGATAATTATGCAGAGAGACACGTACCCTATTGGATGTGGTAGTGTTGGACAGAGGGCAAACTCTAGCAATCTTTCCCTGCCCTCTTAAATTCCCCTGCAGAGCAGGAAGGGAGGGTAGAGGGATAGAACTGTGATAAGAACAGGAACCTGGTGAAGGGGAAATGCTTCTGCTGGTAATTTTCTGTTACCAAAGACACAGGAAGGACAGAAAGGATACTATAATGGAATTTTTCTGCTTGGGACTGAACCTTAATCACCTCATGTATGGAGTAAAAAATTATGCAAAAGTTATTACTGTAAATATTAGACAATCAAAAAAAAAGACTTCCTTATGAGAATAAATAGAATTATGTTGATTTAAACTAGATTTAATTTATACTGGCAACTGATGTTTTTAAAAAAATCTTAAAGTATAGGACCAGTGAAATACAAACTTGCAAATACATTCCCTAAAAGAACAAGCTAGCCTGGTTGTGTTCAGCATATGCTAGAGTACTTATTAAAATGAATATGTTTAAGTACAAAAGGCTTAGCCTTCCTATTCCATTCTCCAACTTGGCAAGGATAGGATGACAGCTGATGTTTTTATTTCCATAATATTTAGAGACTTGAACTGTACTCCTCTGGTAGGGAAAGAGAATAGGTAGTCAGAAACATTTAATAAGCATAAACATCTACAACCATTCAGAAAAGGATATACTTACTGCTTCTGCATTCCTACCTGCCCTCCAAAATGCTAACTAACTGGTATCTGATACTTTGACAGAGATTTTCCAAACTAAATTTGGGGAAAACTGATGAATCCTTGAGTGGGAGTCTGCATACTTCCTACTACCCCGTTTATTTCTAGCATCGTGTTAATAAAAAGCACTTAAAGCCATCTGCCTGATAATGTAATAATCTGTGTATGGGTCTCTCTAGTGATTAATAAAGAACAATAATGTTAAGTGTCAAGATTTTGGAACCAGACAAATCCGAATTGGAATCCTGGTTCTGTCACTTGTTCTACGATTTCAATTAAATTGCTTTTTCCAAGACTCAATTTGCTCATCTTTAAAATGGGAACAAAAATACACACACAATGGTTTGTTTTTCTCTACACAAAATTTGTTGCACAGTAGGTTCTCAGTAAATAGGCCTGTTGCTATCATTTGTTCTTCCTCTAAACTTACTGCTTTACTTCCACCCTAAACGGTAAAACAGTAAATTACAGAGTGATCAACAAGTAAAGAATATATTAATCTCAGCTGAAAGTTAAATGAGTGCTGAATTCTTTTTCTTGTATGTTGGCTGCTATGTCACAAACCCCAGGAGAAATCAGCTTGATGAGGACTTTCTGTACCTCAGTTTTCTCATCTTTTAAAAGAACATTTTAGCCTGTCCCAGGTCATTCAGGAACTATTGCTATAATTAAATTACAGTCTATGCCCACCTTTCCTATTAAATGGTGACCTTGAAACCTTCTCAAAAGTTATTTTAAATGTTGGCCAGTGTCTCTCAACTTATCTGCGGGAAGAACTAGTGTTTTGTTTTTAATTTCCAAACCATCACCAACCAATGCTTTTTTAAAATACAAGAAAAAATAATTATTAGAAAATAGCTTAAGAAAAAAATAAAGGCATGCAAAACACAGGCCAAATTGTTCTCTTATATTTAACAGATATAAAATCACTCTGTAGAAGTTGCATGGAAGTTTCTAAATACATATTCTCAATTCGCCTCCATCTCATCATGGTCAGGTACCAGTTTATACCCGGATGCTGGTTGGCAGACCACACTTTGAGTAGCACTGACTTGAATCTATAGGTTTGTTGTCATTAGCTTATCAAATGCTGCTTATTAGAAAATCTAAATCAAAATTAGGAAATAAACTTATTTATTTTATTAATAACATAGTAAAATGTTGGGTTATAAATGGACAAGTAGAGGGATACTTCTGCTTTTCTTAAAACATATGCCAAAAACATAATTTTTCGAAAGATCAAGCATGTGTAAACCTTACAGTTAATTATTTATAGCCAAAATTTTAATTTTTTGATTGATTCTGTTTGGGTTTGGAAAGTTCCATATCTAGTATGGAGGAGTAAGCTTCTAATAGACTGACCTTTCCACAGATAACAACTATAAACTCTACACAAAATACTAAAAAAAGGCCCAACTACCTGAGTGGTCAAGAGAGTGAACAAAAGCAGGCAGAGTCAAAACATGGAGAAAATGACAAACACAGAGTGAGTTTCCCGTTTTTGGTGGTTTTGACCTATGGACAGACCAAAATGGTGGTGTGGTGCAGGGTGATAAAAACTCTCATAGAAAAACTCCCATTATCTTTCTAGCCTACGGAACCAAGAGAAGGGAGCCCAGGGCAGCTAGAGAATGAGGCAGAATTCCAAAAGAGAACCAGAGAAAGGAACTCTAAACTCTGTTTATAAACTCAGGCAATCCTTGGCTAAACCCTAATTCAATTTGAATAATGCAAAGGCAGAATGCAAGCAGCTCAGATAAAAGAACCCAAAATAAAACATCGTTCTCCTCCTCCAAATAAAAGAACTGAAATAAGATTCAAGCTGTTACCCACTATAACCAAGACAAATTTTCAGTCTGTTTCAAACCAAGTTAATTTCTTGCTAAATAAAATCATCAACACTTCACAGAAATAAAACAATAGAGACTTTGAAGCAACGTTTATATCAAAGACACAATTCAGAACTACTTGACATAAAAAATGCCAAGAAAATGGGATCTATTCTCAAAGGAAAAGATAATAAAGGGAGGCTAAATTCCAGACAGCAGAGATTTTGGAATTATCAGGCAATAACTTAAAAGAAGCTAAGAACTTAAAACTCACCGGAGGAATCAAATACATAAAAAAAGAATACAGTACCTGAAAAAGTCTCACTGGCTGAGGAGACTAGTGGCAGAATGGATTTAACAGTGAAAACTATCAGATATTTGAAGATAAGAAATAGAAATTTTCCAGTATGAAAAACAGAGAGAGAGAAAAGATTGAAAAACTATTAACGCAGCTCAGGTGATTGTGGGACAACATCAAGAGGTCTTATACACAGATAATCAGAATCCCAGAAGTAGGATAAAATTAGGCAGAGAAAATTATTTAAAGAATCTATAGCCAAAAACTTACCAAATTTGGCCAACACCATAAAATCACAGATTCAGGATGCTCAACAAACACACAACAGGATAAATGCAAAGAAAACTATGCCTCAGCACATCAGAATTAAACTGCTGAAAAACAAAGATAAAGAGAAAATCTTAAAAGCAGCTTGAGAAAAATGACACATTACATGCAGCAGAATCATAACCCTAAAGGTCACAGATCTCCCAGGAGATATTATGGATGATGTGCAGCAGAGCAACGTCTTTGAAGTAAAGAAAAAAGTCAACACAGAAAATATATATATCCTACAGAACATCTTTCCAAGAAAATGGTGACAGAAAGACATTTTTAGATGAAGGACAATTAAGACAATGGGTTGCCAGCAGACACACACTATACGATATGCTAAATGAAATTCTTCAGGCTAAAGAGAAATGATACCAAAGGAAAACTGGATACTCAGGATGAAAATTAAGAATGGGGAGTATCTGGGCAAATGTAAGATTACTTTCCCACTTAATTTCTTTAAAATACACATGACTACTTTAAGCAAAAATTATGTTTTCTGGTGGAGTTTGCAATGCATGTGTATAAAATACGTAGGAAAATGACAGCATAAAAGTTGTCAAGGATTCATTATAAAGGGGACCATATAATTGCAAAGTTTCTATATTTTACATGAAGTGGTTCAACATGAAATCTAAGCAATCTTATTGTTAAAGTATTCTTATCCCTATTTTATAGATATTAAAATTGCTGAAGCTTTGGAAATTTAAATATCCCAAGGTCACAAGAAGCAGAATAAGAACTAGAGTTTAGGTCTACTTAACTCTGATACCCACGTTCTTAATCACTATGCTATGATTTGGGGGAATTATTCATGCAATTCTCACAACAAGCCTTTGAGAAAAATGTTCACTGAGCATTGGCAACAAAGTTTCCTTTGCTATAGCATACTTCTATGAACTTCTTTGCCAAATTTCTCTTTAGTTTGGAAGCCCCATAAAACTCACTATATAATTAATGACCCTCCCCCAGCCTTCAGGGAGTCAAATGAGATTGGCAAATTACGCTAATATACCTAAACCAATCACTCTGCAATCTGCACATTGTTCCAAGAAAGCTGGATTTCACAAATTTATTGCAACAGTATAATAATCGTGCAAAATTCTAATAAGAAGTCTCTGTGGACTTCCGGGAAGATGGCGGTGTGAGCAGGGCAGCAGAAATCTCCTCCCAACACTATATTTATCTATGAAAACACAGAAAATACATCTATTCCTAAAAGAGAGACAAGAATACACACGAAAGCACACAGCGTACAGCTACACCCGAGAGGACTCGGCACCCCAAGAGGCAGGTAAGATACGGAGCGGCGACCCGGCGGGACCCGAGCACTCCCCCACCCCAGCGCACCGGCGGGAGGAGAGGATTCAGAGCCGGGAGGGAGTGGAAGTACACCCCGCGAAGTAGCCAGCCCCGGTGATCTGCACGGGGAGCGCTGACCCACATTGCGCAGTGCAGCGGAGATTGGAGAGACAGAGGGGAAGGATCTGAGCGGGGAAAGTGCCAGGGTGCTTGCAGCCGGCTCCCGGGAAGGAAAAAAAAAAAGCGCGCGCTTTCTTCAAGAGACAGGAGCCCAGCGGAGGAGCCATATCGCCCCAGCACACTCAGCCCAGCAGGCTGGGAGTCCTGGGGAGTTTCAGGCGCCTTAGCTGGCGACTGAGGAAGCGTAGCCATACTTACACTTCTCACTGAGGTCAACAGCCTCCTATTTGTTCCCACCCCTGCCAGCGTAATAAAGGGCCAGGTGGAGCAGCACAGTCACAGCTGTGAAATAGTGGGGCTATAGCGCCACCTAGAGCATTCCCACAGAATCTACATCCAGTGGGCATATTTTTTTGTTTCTTTTGTTTTGTTTTATTTTTGGTTTTGTTTTTGTTTTTTCTTTTCTTTCTTTTTTTCTTTTTTCTTTCATTCTTTCTTTCTTTTTTTTCACTTTTTTTTTCTTCTCTTTTTAAAGTCTTAAAGAGCCCAGCTGACATATGTGGCAACTATCAGTGACCAATTCTATAGCCATGAAAAGACAGAGGAATATGGTTCAGACCAAAATCAACCAGACAACCCCAGAGAGGGAGCCTGAAGGGATAGAAATGCACAGCCTTCCTGAAAAAGAATTCAGAATAAAAGTCATAACCATGCTGACGGACCTACAGAGAAATGTGCAAGAGCTGAGGGAGGAAGTGAGGGAACTGAGAAAAGACAATGCAGAAATCAGACAAGTGATCAACGGGCTTAACAGAAGAATGGATGAGATGCAAGAGACTGTTAATGGAATAGAAAACAGAGAACAGGAGTACAGAGCAGCTGAGGCACAGAGAGATAAAAGGATTTAGGAAAACCCATCAGACTATCATCAGACTTCTCAACAGAAACCTTACAGGCCAGAAGAGAATGGCATGAAATATTTAACTTTATGAAACAGAAGGACCTCGAACCAAGAATATTGTATCCAGCACGATTATCATTTAAATATGATGGAGGGATTAAACAATTTCCAGACAAACGAAAGTTGAGAGAGTTTGCGTCTCATAAACCACCACTACACGATATCTTAAATGGACTGCTCTAGATGGAAGCACACCTAAGGCTAAAAAGATGTCACCAGAGAAAATAAAATCATAGCAAAGAAAGCAGACCATCCAAATACTAACTAAAGGCAAAGAATAAACACCTATTATAGAAAGAATGGAGGAGGAGGAATAAGAAGGGAGAGAAATAAAGAAACATCAGACTGTGTTTACAATAACTTAACAAGAAAGTTAAGTTAGATTGTTAGATAGTAAAGAAGCAACCCTTGAACCCTGGTAACCACGAATCTAAAGCCAGCAATGGCAATAAGTACATACCTATCAATAATCACCCTAAATGTAAATGGAGTGAATGCACCAATCAAAAGACACAGAGTAACAGAATGGATAAAAAAGCAAGACCCATCTATATGCTGCCTACAAGAAACTCACCTCAAATCCAAAGATATACACAGACTAAAAGTGAAGGGATGGAAAAAGATATTTCATGCAAACAACAATGAGAAAAAAGCAGGTGTTGCAGTACTTGTATAGAAGAAAGTAGCAAAAGATAAGGAAGGACATTACATAATGATAAAGGGGTCAGTCCAACAAGAAGATATAACCATTATAAATATATATGCACCCAACACAGGAGCACCAGCATATGTGAGACAAATACTAACAGAATTAAAGGAGGAAATAGACAGCAATGCATTCATCTTAGGAGACTTCAACACACCACTCACTCCAGAGGACAGATCAACCAGACAGAAAATAAGTAAAGACACAGAGGCACTGAACAACACACCAGAACAGATGGACCTAACAGACATCTACAGAACTCTACACCCAAAAGCAACACGATACACATTCTTCTCAAGTGCACATGGAACATTTTCCAGAATAGACCACATACTAGGCCACCAAAAGAACCTCAGTAATTTCAAAAATATTGAAATCCTACCAACCAACTTCTCAGAACACCAAGGTATAAAACTAGAAATAAATTTTAGAAAGAAATCAAAAAGGCTCACAAATACATGGAGACTTAAAAACACTCTCCTAATTAATCAATGGGTTAACGACCAAATCAAAACAGAAATCAAAGAATATATGGAGACTAATGACAACAACAACACAAAGCCACAACTTCTGTGGGACACAGCAAAGGCAGTTCTAAGAGGAAAGTATATTGCAATCCAGGCCTATTTAAAGAAGGAAGAACATTCCCAATGAATAGTCTAAAGACACAATTACTGAAATTGGAAAAAGAAGAACAAATGAGGCCCAAAGTCACCAGAAGGAGGGACATAATAAAGATTAGAGAAGAAATAAATAAAATTGAGAAGAATAAAACAATAGAAAAAATCAATAAAACCAAGAGCTGGTTCTTTGAAAAAAATAAACAAAATAGATAAACCCCTAGCCAGACTCATTAAGAGAAAAAGAGAATCTACACACATAAACACAATCAGAAATGAGAAAGGAAAAATCACGACGGACCCCACAGAAATACAAAGAATCATAAGAGAATTATTATGAGAATCTATATGCTGGAAAACATAGAAGAAATGGACAACTTCTTAGAAAAATACAACTTTCCAAGACTGACCAAGCAAGAAACAGAAAAACTAAACAGACCAATCACCAGCGACGAAATCGAATTGGTAATCAAAAAACTACCCAAGAACATAACCCGCGGGCCAGAATGGATTCACCTCTGAATTCTACCAGACATATAGAGAAGAAATAACACCGATTCTCCTTAAAGTTTTCCAAAAAATAGAAGAGGAGGGAATACTTCCAAACTCATTCTATGAAGCCAGCATCACTTTAATACCAAAACCTGGAAAAGACCTCACCAAAAAAGAAAATTACAGACCAATATCCCTGATGAACGTAGATGCAAAAATACTCAACAAAATATTGGCAAACCGAATTCAAAAATACATCAAGAGGATCATACACCATGATCAAGTGGGATTCATCCAGGGATGCAAGGATGGTACAACATTCGAAAATCCATCAACATCATCCACCACATCAACAAAAAGAAGAATAAAAACCACATGATCATCTCCATAGATGCTGAAAAAGCATTTGACAAAATTCAGCATCCATTCCTGATTAAAACTCTCAACAAAATGGGTATAGACGGCAAGTACCTCAACATCATAAAGGCTATATATGACAAACCCACAGCTAACATCATACATAATGGCGAAACGCTGAAAGCTTTTCATCTAAGATCAGGAACAAGACAGGGATGCCCACTCTCTCCACTGTTATTCAACATAGTATTGGAGGTCCTAGCCACTGCAATCAGACAAAACAAAGACATACAAGGCATCCAGATTGGTAAAGAAGAAGTCAAATTGTCACTATTTGCAGATGACATGATATTGTACATAAAAAACCCTAAAGACTCCACTCCAAAACTACTAGAACTAATATCTGAGTTCAGCAAAGTTGCAGGATACAAAATTAACACACAGAAATCTGTTGCTTTCCTATACACTAATGATGAACTAACAGAAAGAGAAATCAGAAAAACAATTCCATTCACAATTGCATCAAAAAGAATAAAATACCTAGGAATAAACCTAACGAAGGAACTGAAAGACCTGTACTCTGAAAACTACAAGACACTCCTAAGAGAAATTAAAGAGGACACTAACAAATGGAAATGCATCCCATGCTCTTGGCTAGGAAGAATAAATATTGTCAAAATGGCTATACTACCTAAAGCAATCTACAGATTCAATGCAATCCCTATCAAACTACCAGCAGCTTTCTTCAATGAACTGGAACAAATAATTCTACAAATAATTCTAAAATTCATATGGAACCACAAAGACCCCGAATAGCCAAAGCAATCCTGAGAAGGAGGAATAAAACAGGGGGAATTACACTCCCTGACTTCAAGCTCTACTACAAAGCCACAGTAATCAAGACAATTTGGTATTGGCACAAAAACAGACCCACAGACCAGTGGAACAGAATAGAAAATCCAAACATTAACCCAAACATATACAGTCAATTGATATTTGATAAAAGTGCCTGGGATATACAATGGGGAGATGACAGCCTCTTCAGCAGCTGGTGTTGGAAAAACTGGACAGCTACATGTAAGAGAATGAAACTGGACTACTGTCTAGCCCCATACACAAAGGTAAACTCAAGGTGGATCAAAGACCTGAATGTAAGTCATGAAACCATAAAACTCTTAGAAAAAAAACATAGGCAAAAATCTCTTGGACATAAACATGAGCGACTTCTTCATGAACATATCTCCCCGGGCAAGGGAAACAAAGCAAAAATGAACAAGTGGGACTATATCAAGCTGAAAAGCTTCTGTACAGCAAAGGACACCATCAGTAGAACAAAAGACATCCTACAGTATGGGAGAATATATTCATAAAAAACGTATCTGATAAAGGGTTGACATCCAAAATATATAAAGAACTCATGCACCTTTAACAAACAGAAAGCAAATAATCCAATTAAGAAGTGGGCAGAGGACATGAATAGACACTTCTCCAAAGAAGAAATTCAGATGGCCAACAGGCACATGAAAAGATTTTCCACATCGCTAATCATCAGAGAAATGCAGATT